>APFE031594749.1:82057-177891 GCA_000404065.3 Pinus taeda | reverse complement strand
ACATTAAGATTTAATTTACATCACATTTACTCATGAATGATCACATAATGAAAATAAAAATATCGGAATATCCAAAAGGAACCTTTATTATATATCCAAATCTCAAAATCAACCTTTATTTTATATTAATATATGAGGCTGCAAGTACAATAAAGACCATAAGGCTGCAAGAGAGAGATCCAAATCAGGATTTTCTGCATCTACATCCCATTCTTTAGAAGGACCATTGTTGTATTGGGAGTCTCCTCCTACATAGTTGAACGACCTTAGTGCTCTTGATTAAATACACGTTTCATACCCCAGTACCCTACATGATCTTGATTATTGGGAGTTTCCCCTGCATAGAGGGCTTGGTTCTCTTGATTAAATACAAGTTCCATACCCTAGTACATGATAAAATCCAATGGAAACATTGCAATCCCTCCAATTCTGAAATCTTGAAAAAACAAATAAGTCTGCTGGATTTTGAGTGAGATCTAAAATTCTACTTTCTCCATATGAAATCCAATGAGGACGAAACCACTCTCAAACATCCTGAGTCATTTCATGGTAATGTTAAAAATTTAAATAGAAGGATGAAAATGAAAAATAAATGAGAATATCACTTTTACTTTAAGAATTTAACATTACCATGAACTGCATATCAACACTAGGGCAAAAATTCACTTTTATAACTTTAGACACACATCTAGAAGCAACAAGAAGTCACTAACATACCCTAAAAGTAAATTAAAAAACAAATTAAAAAAAACACAAGTTAATGAGGAAACGTGGGTTGTACGGCCCTGAAACGCGTTTCCGTCCGTACTGGCCACGTTTCCGTTTCGGGAAACGTGACAGTACGGCCAGAAACGCGTTCCACGACCGTACCAAACGCGTTTCCGCGTTTCGTACCCGTTTCCGTATGGAAACGGACCTCTATACCACGTTTCCTGCAACATAGGAAGCAGGTATAAAGAAGTGGAACGACTTTAGGGCTCACTACAAGAAAAACAAATCAAGTGACACTAATGAGCCCAAGACAAAAAAATAAGTCTGGTCCCATGTCCAGCCCCATGAATTGTGATAAGGTCAACAAAGGGCATGTTGATCAAGAGAGGATAGATAAACACAAGCTAAAGTTATTGCCAGCATAGAAGGATGATACTTTGAAGGTCCTGGATCATGAGAAAACCCCTGAACAAAAGGGTGAATCTTTAGGAGACAGTCAGGTTGTTTCTCTACAAGGCAATATAATCAAGAGAGGACCAATCATAGATGAACATGTGCATGCTCAAGGTAGAGATCATAGTAGCAGTGACAAGCAACAGTATCAGCCCCATATAGAGCAGACGTTAAGTGGATCGTCATCATTTAACAGGATTAATATTACACAGTCTACTCATGGCATTCACAAGCAATCAAATTCAGCAGCCTTAGCTTTGAATTTTTTTAATTGAGCCAAATGACAAGAAGATCATCGTGCTGATAAAAAACCACAAAATATCTGCACAGTATATAGAGGACACACAGACTTTATAGCAGAAAGAATAGATTGGAGTAATGAAGCTGATAAGCTAGAATATTATAATGATGGGAATTAAAAGAGCCCGTTAGAATAGACACTGATTTAGATGAAAAAATGCAAAACGTAGAGGATGAAAAGCAACAGGTGTTTGGAGCTGATATGCTCGTGGATGGAGAAAAAAATTTAGGAATGGGAAACTCTTTAAAGCATTTATTTTAAGGAAATCATATGAGCTACAATGAGTCTACAAGGAGGAAATCATTATATAATCTACAGCTTGATGTTAAAGGCTCGATATAATCTACAGCTTCATTTTGTTGAATTTCTAGTGCAATCAAGACTAGTATAGTTTTTTTCAAAATTGATAACTACTTCCAATCATTAAGCAGTTACACATGAAAAATTTCAACAATTCGCTTTTACCAATGGAGCAATAGAGATCACAGTAAACAGTAAACAAAAGAAAAGAGTAAACAGTAAACAAGAGAAAAGAGACACCAAAAATTAGGCTCACACCCAGGGCAAAACCCAGTTTATCAATAGTACATTAAAATATTCCAACAAGATTCCAAACTTTCTAACCTCATAAATGTCAAGTCAAACCAATCAACGAAGAGAGAGAAATAGTCAATTCTGGTCAGAATCTTATCTGCAACAAAAGGACCAAATTTTGGCCTGTGGAAGATAGTCAAACCTCAGTCAACGAACCTCTGAAATCTTTGGTCAAAGTCATAAGTTTGACCTGCGATCAAAGTCCCAAAAACAAGTCAGAGTCTCGGTCAAATAGAGTCAATAGATCCCTGGAATATTCAACCTCCAAGACAGTCAAAGAGCTCGGTCAAAACAGAAGCAATCTCTCCAAGTCAACGTTGGTTAAGCAGAAGAAGATAGGTTGGTCAATGCAAAACAAATTCTCCTTTTGTCTCCTTCGCACGTGAGGATGTCTTCTCTCTATTTCAGATCGAATGTGTGTGATGAGATGATGCCAAATGAGCTTCAACGATGTCTTATTTATAAGTATCATGAGAGGTGGTATTTCCAAATGTGCCGCAGACTTGATCACTCTTTGAATGACTTGGTCAAACTTCAAAAATTGAATTTGTCTTCATGATTTGCGAATGAAAATACCGACCATAGCTACCAAATTTTCAACACTCCCTCTTAGCTAGGGAGATAGTTTTCATTCTCTCTCAAGATCAATCTCCCCAACCAATCCATAGGTCTCTCGGCCCACAGCCTAAGGGAGAGATCACAAGTACAAGTCTCTCTCTCTCTCAAGATCAATCTCCTCGACCAATCCATAGGTCTCGCAGCCACAGCCTAAGGGAGAGATCATCAATCTCATCATAAGGAAAGATACACAACATCCAACACATCCCATAAGCCACAACCTTATGGCATACATGTCAGTACCCAACTGATCAATCAATAAGGCCAAACCTATCATATGCACAGGGTACATCTCCCCAACCGCAAACAAGGTCTCTCAGCCCACAGCCTAAGGGAGGAATCCTTATCTCAACCAATGTTATTAGAACCGAACCGGTATCGAGCTGAAAAACCTTGTGGACCGGGAACCGATCGGAACCGGACCAGAACCAGAAAAAATAAATCGGAAAAAAATAAAAAACAAAAGAAAAGAAAAAACAAAAAAAACGTTTACCTAAAATACATAAAATATTCATGTACATCCATATGAATCCAAACCATTTATACACAAATATGCAAAAATTATCATTTATATAGCAAGTAATAGTGCATATAACCAAAATAACACTTAGTGCAAAACATCGTTGAACCAAAAATGTTACAAACATCAAGAAGCAAGCTCTAGAAGGCTTTAATAGTCCAAAATAACATGCTAGATCATAGTATTATACTACATCCTACAATGCTACAAGCTACAGCGATAGCAAATCAATGATCAAATCATCAATCATCATCCTCCTCGTCCTCATCTAAAGAATGAGTAGCATCCAAGTCTGCAATGGGATTACGGCATGATTCCCCTAGCCCTAAAGCTGCTACTGGTGCTTTTGATATATCTGCCTCTGCATCCCGTGGAGGTGGGTCCAAGTCCAACCAAGAAAGGTCTTCATTGTCAAATGCTATTGGTTGACTCTCCACAACCCATTCTGATGTTGGATCAAAGTCACCCAAGACAATGTTGCTTGTTTCAGGGATTTTATTCAACAATTGATTGCACCTCAACTTAAGAATGTACTGAACAAAAACCATGTCATTCAACCGCTTTTTCTCCAAACAGTTCCTCTTCTTAGCGTGTATACGCTCAAACACACTCCAATTCCGCTCACAACCTGAAACACTACATGTCTGACTCAAAATCAGCTCTCCAAAACTCCAATCAGCTCTTCAAATCTGCAAAAAAAAACCCTCATAACAACCCTGCAAATAACTTTAGGGGGGGGCGCTAGATTAGGTTTAGAATTTAGGAAAAATAATTAAAAAAAAAAAAAAAATTGGCCTACCTGGCCATGGGGCCCGCAGAAACAGTTTGGAACCAGTCATTTCCGGTTCGGACCGGTTTTGCTTCCAAACCGATCGGTCTGACAGGTTTTTGCCGGAACTAGTTCGGTTCCGATAACACTAATCTCAACCCCCGACTATATAGTCTCACGGTCCACGACCTAAGGGTGAAAACTCAAGATCAATCTCCCCAACCAATCCGTAGGTCTCACAGCAATTGCCTAGGGAGAGATCACAGAATCAGTGTCCCAACCAAACTGATCTCATAGTCATCATGACGTAAGGGATCATTTTATGCCTCAAAACCAAGCTCCCCGACCAAACTCACTAGCCTCCCGGTCAATCGAACTAAGGGAGTGACAATCTTCCTGAACAATCCATAAGTCTCACACTCAGGTCCTAAGGAAGATTGTCAATCATATGATGTCGTACAATCAGTGCTCCCTCTCTCTCAGAGAGGCGTTCTCAACAACTCCAAGTTGTTCTCTGAAATAAGAAAACTTTATTCGAGACAATGGCTTTGTCAACACATCAACAACCTGCTCATCAGTAGGGACATATTTGAGCCTCACAGCTCCCCTCTGGACAATATTCTGAATGTAATGATGCTTTATCTCAATGTGTTTCGACAGACTTTCTTGTAAACCAAACTAGACTTCAGGCTGTGCTTGAATCAGTGGAATTTTTATGGTCAAGACTCAACACTGATGCCATATGGTTGTGGGGATCCTACACATTCAAATTTTGTCGTAAACAAAGCTTCAAACTAAGGTTCAAACAGATGATTGTTTTATGGTCCACACGTATGTCATATGACTTCAAGGATGCTGAGCATTTGAATTTTGTTGTGATTTCTTGCGGGATGCTTTAGAACTATTGATCAAATTAGTTTAACACTCATAAAATTCTGTACTTCACCGTTTTTCTTTCTGTACCTATTGTATCTGTTCACTACACTGTTTTTCTCCGTATTTGAGATTCACCATATCGTACCAAAATGCTTCAGTAAGATAGAACAAAACGGTACGGAGTTTTTGAAAAAAGAAAAATGGAACCCGTGATCATAAATGCACCAATGTAGTAGACACTACTACAAAAAAATCCAGGCACATGCATTTGCATCAGAAACTAAAACAAGAAAAGAACTCTAACCCTAAAATCTCTGACCCTAACCTGGTGTCTTGGAAGTCATGGCGATGTCTTTCTTCCTGACCAGTGAATTGATGAGAGAAGACTTGCCAACATTGGAGCGGCCCAACATGGCTATCTCAGGCAAGACATCCTTAGGGCAGTCTTTGGCCCTGCCGCTGCTTTTCACGAACTCCACCTGCTTAATCTTGGCATCCCCTGCGTAAGGACCTACCACTATATTCGACCCTGGCAATATCATCTCAGCTTTGATTTTATCTCTTTCAATTCCAAGGGGGATGAATAGCTTGCCAACAGGGAGTTTGGTGGCTCCTGGAGAGGGGTGTGCTGCGGCATCTGATTCTTTGGAGGGCATTGCCTCTGCAGCCCTCGTACTGGCTGTGGTGTCATTGAGGATGATGTTTGGTCTCCCGTTGGTCACGGGAACGGTGTTGATGGGCCGGTTGCGGGTTAAATTGGCGGCGGTGAATGATATGGGTACCTGAACTTGGAATGGCAATTGCAGATGCAGGCGAGCTCTCAGAAGCATTTTTCAGAAAGTTAGAAGTTTGGATGACAGGAGCATGGAAAATGGACGAAGGCCTGCAAGAAGATGTTATTTTTGGTTTTCATGTGAAAAAGGTTTGTTAGAGCCATCATATTTGGATGTGTTACGGTGCGAAAAAGATAAATGTTTTAGGAATAAGAAATAAGTATATATCTATAATGTGTATTAAATTTGTGAAGATATACACTTTTTTTTAGTGTAAAATTTGAAAACAAATAAGAGTATTTACTTTTGAGTAAATTCGTTTTTAATGTGAAATTTAAAAATATATATAATAAAAAATTATTTAATACATTTAAAATTAAAATTTATGTTAAAGTTAAATATTTATTTAAATTGGACGTAGTTGGTGGCAAATTTTGAAAAGCCACTTAAACATTGGAGCTTTAAATGGTTATGTAAATTGGGTTGGTTAGTTCTAATTAAATATGTTTTAGAGGCAATTCCAATTTATTGGATGGCTTTATTTGGGTACTAAAGGGAATCTTGTCATCTATTAGAAAATTGTGCTCGCAATTTTTGTGGGCAAGCTCTAAAGAAGAAGATGCTCTCCCGTGGGTAGCTTGGGAAAAAGTTGCTCTCCCAATAGCTTGGAGCAGTTGGTATTTGAAAGATTTGTCATTATTTGCAAAACTCATTTCCACAAAAATCAATTGGAGACTTCTCACCGTTCATAGCCTTCGGACAATTATTACCTCTCGGAAATATATATACCCTCTCTCCCTTGACAAATGGGTCAAGAAAAAAAAAAAAAAAAAATCCCAAATTCCTCAATCATTTGGAAAGTTGTTGATAATTCCTTCCACGTCATAGAGAACGAGCTGGCATGGAGAATCGACAATGGGGAAAGAATGTGTTTAGGCATTCATATGTGGGCAAGTCGTTTAGAGGTTTTCAAGCTTTCGAAAGCGCTAGTAAATTTTCTAAATAATCAGGGCATTCGGCATGTGAACCGAGTTGAGGATCAAACTCAGACAACATTTTGGTTACAAAGGTGGAAATCAACCCTACAATTAAATATTCCTCCAAAATTCATGGAAACCTTGACAGACTTTATTACAAATCTGAAAAGAACACATGTAAGGTTATGTGACAGGATAGACACTCTGGTGCGTTCACAACTCATCAAGAATTTATTTCCCAATGGTAGCATACTACCATTAAATTGAGCATAGATTGAGGATAAATGTGGAATGGTGGTGGAAACCTATTTGCAAGTTGCAATGTCCAACCAAATCCAGGATGTTCATGTGGTGTATCCTAAAGAATAAAGTCCCAACTTGGGACAACCTTCAAAAAAGGAAAAAGAGGGTCTAGGGTGGTGCAGCTTATGCAAGAACATCTAAGAAACCGTTCTACACCTATTTCTCTCATGCCCTTTCTCTCAAAATGTATGGCTAAAAATCAGGCACTTGTTAGTTTTTAGAATGGAGTGGCGGGGGATAAGTCTGATAGAGGCATGGAGCAATTGGTGGAATCAAGCAAATGATGAAATCCCTATTATGAGCTGGGGGGGTCTGGCTTGCCCGTAATAGATCCATCTTCGAGGATGTATCTCTTGTGCCAGACATTATAGCATTAGAAGTAGCTGGCATATAATCCCTCGTGCCTAAGAAAGATCAGTCCCATATTCTGCGACAAAACTTGGAGGAAGAAATAAATTTTCAAATGTCGTGGTCATACTTCGACGATGCGTCAAATGAAAGGAATATATGTAGAGGAGGTCTGGTTATACACCTAAGCCAACATCACATTCTCAAGTCTAAAATTGGTCATAACAGAGGATCAAATAGTTATGCAAAACTTTTGTCCCTAGACCAAGATGCATCTAGTCGGAGTGAAATCCTACCCCCTTACGGACCACCAGTGGGTAATTCCAAGTGCCATAGTTTTCCTTGAATAACAGTAATGAACCACCTACAATCACGGATGGTAGTGAGTGATGATTATCGCTATTGGTGGTTTGACAACTTTATTATGATAGGTTTTTCCACTATTTAAAAAGTTTCATATTTAAAATATTTTTAATTTTAATTTTGTTAAAAAAAAATCATAGTTACATACTTTTCTTTTTGACATTTTTTATAAAAAATATTAATCTGATTTTTTAATGTTGTGTGAATAGTATTGATTTTAACATTGATAAGCATGTCTATTTTGAAATAGGAATTATAGAATCCTATTTACATGTTAAGAATGACCATGGTAAATATGAGTGTGAATCTTTATGGTTTAAGAATCTTGTTACATATTTTTTTAAATCTATATGTGTGTTTAACTCATATATTAATTATTTTTATAATTAAGAATAATAATTTAATTCCATGTTTATAGCTTTAATTTCAAAAGTTGGTTCCCCTCGCTCTTTTGACCTTTTCTGACCCATTTTTCTATGTAACTTTATTTAGAAGACTATCTTAAACATCATCGCCCTCTAATTAAAAGACATTATGTCTAATAACATGTCCTCAGAATAATTTGGGTTTCTAAAAGGTCATCAAATACACGAAGCTAATGGATTAGCTCAAGAAGGTTTCCATTCTATTCATACCAAAAGACAAAGAGCCATCATGTACAAAGTTGATATGTCAAAGGCTTTTAACCAAGTTAGTTCGCTCTACATCAAAATGCTTCTAATTCATTTGGGATTATGTCATTATTTCGCCATACGAGCAATAAGTAGCATAAGCATCACTTCCTTTGCCCTCCTAATAAATGGTGTAGCCTCTCCCTTCTTCCACGAGAAAGAGGACTAAGGTAGGGATGTCCTCTCTCTCCCCTCCTTTTTCTCTTGTTGTTGAAGGCCTCAATAAACTAGTTATGTATGCAAAACCTAAAGGAGGCTACAAGGGAATAACCATCTCCCAAAATTGCACATCGTTTCATTTACTCTTTGTTGATGACATTCTGATATTTTTATGGTAACTTAAATCATCTCCACTATGTAAAATCTCTTCTTGATCTCTTTACTGAGGCTACAAGCATGATTGTAAATGTTGTAAAATATACCATATATGGATGGGGGGTGTCAACTAGGGAAGTGGAGGATCTCCTTTTAACTTTGGTTTCAATCTTGAACCGATGTTTAAAATACTTGGGTTTTACTTTAAAATCAAATAAATTCTAAAATATGACTAGAGTTGGCTTCTTGAAAAGGTGGAAAAAAGAGTTTTAATATGGTGTAACAAATGGTTATCTAGGGCCGACAGACTTGTTCTTTGCAAATATGTCACTGAAGCCACCCCTATTTCTGGGATTCACTGGCATGGATTCCCCTTGGTATCTTACACATTAAAACGTATGACCGTTAGATTTCAATGGATAGGAAAAGGCGGGAGGAATGGAAACTTTTGCCCTTACAGCCTAAAAATCTATAGTCACCCCTAAGGTACAAGGTGGATGGGGCCTAAAAAACCTCTCCTAGTTCTTAAAATCATTAGTTGAAAAGGAATATGGATGCTCATTCAAGGGGCGGGTTTATGGGCTTAAAACATTCATCAAAAGTACATCATCCCTCTCTCAACTTTGGATTGGATCACAACTAATCTCGATTTATGTAGGAACGAAATGAAATACAAATTTAAATGAGACATAGAACTACAAAAAAAAACTGAACTCCAATTTATCAATACAAATATTGAAAATTGTTTACATGAAGAATGGAAATAAACTAGCTCGAGCAATGGTAACTTATCTTTGAGAAATGTGACGGCTACATGCCTCTAAAATGTGTTGCAATGAGGCTCAAAGGCCTTTTTATCATAAAGAAGAAGTGTGAAACCCTAACCATAAGAGATGAAGCGCCAAAGGTTTTGGGCCCCATTGGGGTAAATTGGATCACCAACTTCCCAGGTTCATAACTTTGGCATACGATCTCCATTTGGCTACCATAACACCTTGTTTCAAAGATCTACATGAGGAGGCAAAACACAAGAAAGCATGTTTTTGGTCCTTAAAATGACTCTAGGAGTTTAGGCCCTGAAAACTACCAAAAATAGAAATTTTGTGTTACAATTAAGGAAACTAAAAGAAACATTGTTAGGGCTCCAAGTGGAATAGGCGGGTGGACAGCAATATTCACCTGGATTAGTCCTCCCCCCTTAGGAAGCAATGGTACCCATTGCATTGAGTGCCTCCACGAGATGGTCAAACATCTGTTGAACTTGGTCCTAGTGAGCCACTTGCTTTGGTGCAGGAGCTACCCAGCTTTGATAATTCGATATAGATAGAACCTTTGTTTGCAAGTGTTCTTGATTTGTGTATATGTGATCCGATCAATTGTGGCATGCTCAATGCAGTTTGGGTTGAGCTCTGTTGGTGTTAGTTGCTCAATAATGTTTAATGTGTCCAACAATGGTGGAAGAAGCCGGTCCACATTGAATATGGGGTGAAAGCCAAGGAATGGGGGGATACTAAGCTCAAAATAGTTGTCTCCCATAGCCTTGGTGATGTTGTAAGTCCCATATCATAGTAGTTGAAGCTTCCAATGGGCTTCAACAAGGCATTCTTTCTGCATATGTAACCAAACTTTGTCGCCCACCTAAAGCTTATGTGGCACACAATGTTGATCATGTCGTTATTTGTACTTGGAATTATCTTTATCCAAGATGTCATGAACCTACTAGCAAATGTGCTGAATGTGCTCAATAAACCTTGTGACTTTATCACCTTCAGACTGAACATGGGCAAATTCTTACTATGTAGTTGCAAAAGGCAATGCAACATCAAGGAGACATAATGATTGAAATCATAGGCCCACTTGAAAGGGATTGTGGCTAGTCAAGCTATGGAAAGCTCAATTATAGTTATGTTGCACATAAGGAAGACTCTCATCCCATGTTCACGAATTCTTAAAGTTGTACATGCATAGTATGTGCACATTCATCCTGTTGATGACCTTTGTCTAGCCATCAGTCTTGGGGTGGAATGTAGTCGACTTAGTGAGGTTGGTGTCCAACAATGTCCATAGACTCAACCAAAATGTGCTTAGGAACCCGCTATCCTGATTTGATATAATGGTTTACGCGACCCCGAAATGTATCCATACTTGTTCAAAAAAGAGTTTGGCAGTGGATTTTGTTGTGATACTCTTCTTGCAGGCAACCAATATGGCCATCTTAAAAAATATGTCAACGACCACAAATACATAGTCATTACCATGCTTGGTAGAAGGAAGGCCAAACATATATTCCATGGAGATGGATTCCCGTGGTCGGCTAGGAGTAGGCATAGGAGTATACAGGTCTTGTTTCTTAATAGTTCGTTTGGCGATGGCACAGGCAGTGTAGGATCTGATATGTTTTCCAAAATCATGTCAGAGATTTGGCCAGTAAAAATACTTATGCTGAATTTCCACTGTCTTTTCTACTCCAAAGTGTCCTCCGACCCAACTATAGTGTGCCTCCCAAATCATCTTGGCACACTCACTTGAAGGAACACAAAAGTGTCCTAGGTAGCATAATAATGCATCTTGGAGGTGGAAGTTTGGAATTCCCTTTCCCCCCATCAATATTTGGTATGTGGTAGCAAATTTTGGATCAGTTTTGTACAGTTGCAGCCATCCAAAAATCTCGTGCCGACAAGAATCAAAGACAGTGGTCAGTGCCAGAATTGATGGTCGACTAAGGCAATCTACAACATTATTGGTGCTACCCTTCTTGTACTTAATGTTCAGATGAAATTGTTGCAAATATGTGGACCATTTTTTATGGCGATCATTTTGTAACTTCCCTTCTCTCTGTATAAACTAAAGAGGCCTGTGATATGTGTGGATGATCGTCTCCTCCCCTAGAATGTTATGTTTCCACTGTCAGCAAGACTGCACGATGGAATATATCTTTTTATCATAAGTGGGGTATTTCCAAATTGTATTGGAGAGTGTCTCACTATGATAGGCCACCAATTGTCGTTGTTGGGTGAGGATTGTGCCAATGGCATAATCGGACACATTTGTCTCAATTTCAAATGGTTGTTGCAAGTATGGTAATGTGAGTAATGGTGCAGAGCAAAGGCAGTGCTTCAGCTCAATGAACACATTATGTTGTGACTCGGACCCGAAAAACTTTGCTTTTTCTCTGTGCTTAGTAACTTCATTCAAAGGCCAAGTGATATGAGAGTATCCCAGCATAAACCTTTAATAGAAATTGGAAAGACCCAAAAAGTTGTGAAGCTTTGCTAGAGTGGTTGGGGCTAGCCAATCCCAAATAACTTGGATCTTAGCCGGATCCACATGCACGCCTTGCTCATTAATGATGGAACCCAGATATTGGACTTGGTTCATGCCAAAGGTGCATTTCTCCAAGTTGGAACATAAATTGTGTTGACGCAAGGTTTGTAAGACATGTCAAATGTGTTGCAAGTGCTCTTCCTAACTCTTGCTGAAGATTAGGATGTCATCCAAATATACAACCACAGACTAGTCTGTGAAGGGCCGCAAGATGTCATCCCCATCAACCTCGTGACAGTTGCAGGGGCATCTGTCAACCCAAAAGGCATGACCAACCACTCAAAAAGGCCCTCCTTGGATTTGAAGGCAGACTTCCATACATTTATGGGTTCTATTGGAACCTAGTGATAGCCAAACTTCAAATCAATCTTGTTAAAGTACTTGTCCCCCTTGATTTGGCCAAGAAGGTCATCAATCCATGGGATTGGATATCTATTCCTGATAATGATTTTATTTAGTGCCCGATAATCAATGCAGAGTCTCCAGGTCTCGTCCGTTTTTTGCACGAATACAATTGGACTCCCACAAGGTGAGAAACTTGGTCGGATGTGCCCTTTTTGTAGCAACTCCTAGATCTGTTGCTTGATTTCTTCATATTTCAGAAGTGAGAGATGATATATCGACCCATTGGGTAGAGGTGCTCTGGGAGTCAGACGATTGAATGCTTAATCTAACTGTGCAAAGGTACCCTTGTAGGTGAGGAGTAGATGTCCTTGCATTCTTCCATGACCTTATCCATCTGCTTTCGTTGCATGGAGGTACCCTTCCCAGGGGTCATGGATATGGCCATGATCTTCCCCTTACTATGAGAGAGAACTAGAAAGAAAACAAATTTCTCGGTCTGGGAGATGATCTTATTGCATTGCTTAGCAACGATCAAAGAAATTGCAGCAGGCAGGGCCACCTCCGATATCCTGTATAGTTTACTGCCCAAAGTAATAATAACAATGTGAGCCCTGGACTCATACACAACATGATGCTTCCACAAGTATGGTTGGCGTAATAATACATCACAATTTTCAATGAGGGAAACATCACATAATACCTCATTTGTGAAGGGCTTAATGTTGTAGGATAGGAGGCAATGTTGGCTGACGTGGAGATCTTGCCCTTGGTGGAGCCATCCGATGGTGTATGACTATAGGTTTGGTGTCATTAGTAGGTCAAACCGCTCATGACCTCAACTGAGGTGAGGTTCTTTTGGCTCCCGTTGTCAATAATGAACTGCAACATAGAACCCTTTACCCACGTCTGTGAGTGGAAGAGACACCCCCCATCCTCTAGATCTTTAGGATCAATCTTCTGGACCTTGGTGGTGGCAATGGTGGCGTTGGCATCTACATCGATAATATGCTTCCCCTTGTTGTGTTTTGACTCGGAGTCACAATATGCATATGACTCTAAAGCTTTTAGCTCGACCACTAATGACTGCTTGGTGCGACACTCATTTGTGTTGTGAGTGGGGCTCTTGTGGAACTCACACCATTTTCCCATGTCCTTCTTCATCTTCATGATGTTATTCTTTGCTTATGGCTTCAAGGGGTTGTCCTGGGTCACCCCATCTTGGCTTTTTCTTTTATTCGACAATTTAGAGGTTCCTTTTCCCTGCTTCAGATTCGCAAATCCAAAGTCTCGCTTCTTTTGTTTAAATTTTTGCTTGATCTTGATAGCATATCGGTATCTCTAGATCTTCACCTTTTAATTATTTTCCAGTTTGATGAGAGTATAATAAGACTGCTTGTTTGGACTATTAGTGATCTATTTTTTTTATTATTCTTCATGCCTTTATCTATAACATGGAACCTCTTCTCTATATCCCTTTCTTCCCGCAATAAGTGTGGTAATTCTAGATGTAGATGGTATGGTTCTTACTACACCATAAGTCGAAATGGATGAAGTAGTGAGTAGTTGAGTGGTTGGAGTGATTATATCTCTAACAAATCTACCTCTAGAATCTCATTTCTTATATGTGTGTGTGTGTGTGTGTGTACAAAGAGAGAGAGAGAGATTGTACTAACACAAAAAGTGCTTGGAGAAA
Organism: Pinus taeda; assembly: GCA_000404065.3. Lineage (NCBI taxonomy): Eukaryota > Viridiplantae > Streptophyta > Pinopsida > Pinales > Pinaceae > Pinus > Pinus taeda. Next base: position 163,937 of record APFE031594749.1, on the reverse strand, counting down.
TTCATAACAGTCAATGTGTCAAGCTATTACACTAACACAAAATCTAATGTGAGGTCATTGATGAGCCATGTATTGCAACAATAATGCTACAACTCACAGGGCTACCAGCTTTACTTATCAGCGCGGGGTTCGTACAAACTTGGAGGTGACAGTGCTATATGCACAAGTACAAGTGAAGGTCTTGCTTGTTGTCACTATTTGTCTGGCAAGAGACCCCAGGGGTTCCAAGCCAAACTTCTATAGAGTCAGAAGAAGCTTAATTCTTTGATGGAAGGGGAGCAAACTTATTCTAAGAGAGAGCTACTCTGCTGCAGTAATGAAGAAAACAACATGAAATGCTAAACTTACACCATAACCTAACTAACCAATTAAACAACTATGCTAAGAAGAATTGCTAAATCAATCACTAACCCAATGCTAATTATCTAAGTTGCAGAAGTAAAGAGCATCAAAACTAGACTAAGGTGTAACAAAGAAACTTAGGCTAAATCGGGTTTCAAGCGGAAAAAGTAATCGGAGGTCGAAATCAGTGAAAGGAGGACGTGAGGGAGCAACGGTGCATAGGAACTGTTGGATCAGTCGGGTGAAAGGTAAATGAATGGCGGAGATTGGATTGCATGAGGTTACGTAGATGATGGGCAAATAGGGTTAACTAACAGGATGAACAATGGAGATTATATCACAGCGATTGAGTGAATAGATGAACAAACAGGGTTAACCGGAGATGGACGACTGAGATTATATCGTGGAGGCTAAGTCAAGAGATGGATGGACATGATTAATCGACAGATGGATGGCGGAGATTAGATCGCGGGCAAAAGAAACTTGTGGAAATGACAGAGCGGGTTTAGAGGGCGATAAGATGTTTATCATACGCCCTCAAAGTTGTAAGTGGTTTTCTAAAATTTTGCGTGATTAGCTTAATTGGGCAACACGTAGCACAGAGAAACCACTCTCATCGTGTGCCCTCGGGCAGATAACGATCGGACAGAAATCCATGCGATATCGCGTGATAGTCGTTGGATTAGGTGGGGCTGATCAATGGTGGAGATCAACCAAGCTAGTTGGTGATCGGGTGAAACGACTGTCATCAGATCAGGCAAAGCAAATTGATAGTGGGGGTTTAAAGCACCTAAAGGTGTGGAGGTGACGCGATGGCCATCGGATCAAGTGAGGCAGATCGACGGCGGGGACTTAAAGTTCATAAAGTGAGTGGTGGACTCCACACGAGACAACAGTTGGAGAAAATAGTGAATTGGACGGTGATTGTGAAGGTTTGTTGGTGATCAGGTGGCGATGAAGTGATGGGTGAGGAACGTGCTGGAGCCGGTTTTAAATGAAAATGATAGAGAGAACCAGTGATGGTGAACCAGTAACTACATTAAACAACGAACTCCATAGCCCATGTGAGAACTAGAGATTGTGTTTTTGGGGTTGCTGGAGGGTCCCTTCCTCAAGTCATGGTCCCAGAGGGAGGAGAGGAGGCCGAGACACCTACGCACAACCTGATAGTGATATTTTTCCCTTAACTAACCTGTGAACTGAAAGAAGGCATAAATGAAAGTAAACTAAAGCATAATGGAGATGAACATAACCAAAAAGCTACTTCAGCAAATAACCAATGAAAAACCATGAATCTATTTAAGCAAATGAACAAGTAAACCAGAAAGCTATTTAAGCAAGTAAACAGAACCAGGAAGCTACTTAAACAAATGAACAAAACAAAACTCTATCCTAGCATAAATGTACAATAAAGAGGAGTTGTGGCTGCTTGGGTTGGGCCCTAACCCAAGAGCTTCAGCCCTTCGAAGTTAACTCAGAGCTGGCTTAAATAGAAGTCATTCTTATTGTAGAAACCATGGATTATAGAGCAAATTGTCACAAGTCTTTGCAACTCAAAAATAAAACAAAGTTTTACAATAGAATTTTGAATCCTACTAAGGTCCTAAGCCTCTCTATTTATACATTTGAAGTCTTTAACGACTTCCTTCCCATTAGGGAGGCTTGGCTCCCAACTTAAGATAAGTTGTTTTTTGTCCCTTTCCCTTGCTTGGCTGTCTTTTAGTTTTCATAGTGATGGTTGTGTGCATTCCGAGCTGATGGTGGAATATTCAAATGGAGGGGTAGTAAATGAGGAGGATTTACCTCCTATAGTTACTTTCCCTTGTCCCATTCAAGTCTTTACCAAGGGTCTTTGCCATAGTTCTTTGCTTTTATCCTTTTATACCTGCATTTTTCCTTGCTTTTATCCTTTATTCCTGTATTACATGCACATTAGACCACAAAGCCAAATATCCAACTCTAACTCATTTCATAAACAAAATATAATCAAAAGTATGCAATAAGCTGCAAGAATTATTGGTTTTACTAAGCTAGGAGGTGAATCAAGGCCAATTAAGGCCCATATAATTACTCAATAATGAGGCTCATCAATCATCTTTGTGTCTTAGCGCTTATTCTCCTACAAATATTAAATACTAGAACAAACTAAAGAAACAAAATTCTTAAATATATATATATATATATAATTCATTTTTGTGCTTCCTCGACAATAGTGCCAAAAATGTCATTAAGTTAATTAGGTTTAAATTCCTCAATTTTAATTATCAATTGGACTTTGTAACCTTGTGAAGCATAAACACTACTTGTGCAAGAACTAGTATAAGAAAATTGTTGAGTGTGTTGGCAATTGTTGTCACTAATGTCAAGTTCCATCATTGATGTCAAGTTTAGGTGGAGTCTATTGGTTTTATAAGCCTCTCGGAGAGCTTTCCAATGGTATATAGTGTTGGAAAATGTAACTAGGGTTAGTCTTCATAATTTGTATCATTGCGTATTTTATATATAAAAACCAAAAAGAATAAAAATAAATTTATTTTTCAAGCATGGATTTCATGCTCAAGTAAAAATTATTATTTTATTGAAGCATGTTCTTCGTGCTCAATATTATTTGTATTGGTCAAATCCAAAGGCTTATTTATAGTTTGGAAAAAAGAATTTTAAAATATGTAATTTGGGTCAAAATTTCCTCTATAAGCCAAGTCGGCCCTGCCCCATAAGACATGTCTATTTGGATCCCTCTGTACAGTATAAATATAGGGTGATTTGAGCTCATTTGGACACACACAATTCGCATGATCTATTTTGAAATTTCACAAAAGGAAGGAGGGTCGAAGTCTAAAGTTGACAAGAAGAAGAAGGGCTTGGATTTGTGGAAGTTATGCCTGAAGTATTATTTTTGATGTTGTACATTTTGTCGGTCTCTTGTTGTTGATGGATTTGTTGTGTAGAAGGAGAGTTTGACTTGGAATCTAGAGTGTTGGAGTCCTTTTTTGGCCATGTGTCTTAGATATCTCACTTTGATTTGATTCTATAATAAGAGAAATTTTTGGGTTTTCAACTTGGAGGGGTTTTCCCCTAGCTTAGAGGCTATATCTTGTGATTCCTACTTCTTGTGATCTTCATGTTCTATAAATTTTGTAATTGTTTAATGAAAAGAACATAATAAATATTAATAAGTAGCCAACAACATTCACAAGAAATTATCAAAGCAGAGAAATCTAACCTAATTTATAAGCCTCCTGATTTCTCAACATGGTATCAAAGCTACAAATTTGAAGAAGGAGGCCTGAAGATCACTCTGTTGGAATTTGGATCGAAGTATCATGCATCTTATGGCTTGAATTTGTTTTATGGCAAGGTCTATTTATGTTCCTAGGCTCACATTATAGTATTGTATGGCTTGATTCATATAACTTGTGGCTCGTAGCATCACATCTTTCTCTTTGACATGATTGATATTCGAAGGCACGCATTGTTGTGGCTTAGATCTATACACTATGAATCGTTGACATATTTCAGTAGTCCATGGTTCGATCACAACTATATTATAAATAGCTCGCAGTGGCTTGTCATCTTTATGGCTCACTCTTATCTATGGTTAGCCATTGTTGTGATGACTCGCATCACCTACAATGATTTGCATTTGTCTATGTATGGCATTGTTTAATTCTTGTGCATCGCACTCACATTTTATGTGGATCATATGGCACACAAATTAACAATATTTACACTCTTTCCAATGCATCATATTACAGTGAGTTGCATATATCCTAGCCCACATTTGTTATTCGATGGTTCGTTATGAGGCCCACATCTATTTGATGTGAATCGTATTACAATGGATCAATGGACAGCTACTGTGGCCTACGTTTTATTAATGGCTCAGTGGTCCATTTTACATCGCTACATTATGTGGCTCATTCTTAGTATGGCTCGATGATCTCAAGAATATAATCTTAGTTCATGTATGGTTTCACTATAATCTTTGGGACAAGCTCGAACTATACTCTGTAATAAATATTAGACTTTTGAGGGAGCTCATCCATACATATTTATGGCTCGTTATTCTTAACAATGGCTCATTTTATTACTCATGGAAGTTCACCATGGCTCGATGACAATTACATTGGATCACATTTCTATTTATGGCCTGTATTAAATTTTAGAAGCCCACATTTTTACTTTCAATGGTTTGCATAAGTTCTTCATTGCTTATATGTATTCATTGTGTACCATTATTCTTATCACCTGTAGCTCTCATACTTTGTGGATCTCACAACCATATGTTCTACAGGATCTCGCACTTGTATAGATCTCGCATATGAATCACTCACATTCTAAAATGGATCAAGCACACTCTAAAATAGATCACACATACTCTTTGCATATATACTCATACGGTTCAATGTGGTGGCATGATTGATCTCTCTACACTGGCATCATTACATGATGCGGTGCATATTATTACACTGTAGCTAGCTCGAATTATGTTTCAATGTCATTGCTATGTGGGGTGAGATTTCATCATGTGATAATTGGTATGAAGTATTTATATGACAATGAACTCAATATGGTAGTTGTGCACTTGATGTTTTTACTATGATTTATAACAGTGATGGATTGTGAAGTTTCTATACGATGGATTTCACTATGAGGCTGATGTTAGGTCCCTATAATACTAGTCTAGCCCCCATATTGTTATTATTGTGTCCCATGTAGCCCCCGTATTGTTATTTTTGTGCTCCACAAAAGCCCACTATTTTTATTATTGTGCCATTACATTATTATTGTCATGTAGGACCTAATTATATGTGACCCTTTAGACTCTTATATATACAAAGGAGATCATGTCAATTGTATCATCTAAGAATTGCTCATTTATGTGATGTAAAAGGAGGTTCCCCCTCGAATATTCATATTTTCAATTCGTTGTTTTATATGTTCTTTTGTTTTCTAATCTAGTTACATAACATTTGGTATAAGAGCTTTGGATCCTAGGGTTTCACTGCTTCAAACAGGTTATCTTGTCATGTTTTCTATATATATATTTTTTTGCAAGGCTTCATTAGCTAAAATTTTTGCCATATGGAGTCGAAATATTGGTGAACATCATGTAAAAATTTCATAGTTTGGTTCGATCTATTCTTGGAGATATGATTCAAGGAATTTAGGGTTTTTTTATGCTCCAAAATTCTGTCTCAAACAATTGTCTCGGGGAAAATCATCATAAATTTCGTTTCAGGCATCCAAATTGAATTTAGTAAAAAGTGGCCAAAAATGCACAGACTATAGTTTCTTGGGTACCATTTACAAGGGAAAAGGCCAAAAAAGTGACATGTGTCATACCTTACAAGTTCGCTCTACTAAAGTATTCCATAAGTAGGTTATCTTGGGAGATTTGGCCTAGCTTTACCTTGAAGAGTTCAATCTCAGTCTAATTGGTGGTGTTGGAAAGAGGACATAAAGGGGCTACCACAAGATGAAATTTCAGACATAATGAGGTTGAAATTATAAATATACAATAGTTTCAAGATCAAGCTCCAAAAAGCAGGATAAAAAGGTGCGCACTTTTTAAAATTGCATTTTTGTTTGAAAATTTACTCGAAAGTTATTCAAAGCGCATAGTAAAACATATATATAATTAGTGGTTCCAATATGCCTTGCAACAATAAAATGGATACTACTAGAAAAATCTATTATGACATGTGAATAAGAGGAAGAAATGCAACATGATATATCAAAATTATGAGAGTAAGTGCAATAAATTTTGCTCTCGCAAAGAGTAACCAAAAATGAATTGGAAGCGATGATGAATGTCAAGATGGATGGTTTAGAAGTAAAGATAAAAATGGGCATGGAAGGTTTGAAGGATGGTCTTAAAGTATACATGGATGCGATGAATGACAAGTTGGAAGGATTGACAAAGTTGTTGCAAGAAAGGATTCTTAGTGGTGACAAGGTAATCCATGAAAATCATGATGAGGAAAAAAGAAATATGAATTATGATTTTAGAGAATCCAACATTGGTTTTAAGAACAACCACATTCCAAATATTGACATGAGGAAGTTTGATGGCAAGGATCCAATAACATGGATACTACAGATGGAGCAATTATTTGAACTACAAGATGTGCAACACACACAAAAGGTACACATTGCAACTTTATATTTAGAACCCAATCAATTTGTGTGGTATCGATGGCTTGGTTCTCATAAATCACTTGTAACTTGGTCAATTTTTACGAAGGAATTGATAGCACATTATGAGGATACAAAGAACAACAATGTCTTTAGCCAATCGATAAATCTCAGACAAAAGGGTCTAATGGCAGAGGACATTGAGGACTTCCAAAGATTACATATAAAGGTCACTGATACTCCTAAGGAGCATATGTTCGATGTCTTCATAGGGACTTTAAATGATACTATCCAACATAAGGTTCACCTTTGGGAACCTAAGTCATTGGAGAATGCATTTGGGGTGGCAAGAAAAGTTGAAAGCAAAACTATAAAGATGGAAGTGTTGTTGCTCCTAGCCTTCCACAACCTACAAGGTTGACACCACAACAATTAGAGGAAAAAAGAGCAAAAGGGCTTTGTTACAGTTGTGATTAAAAATACACTAAAGGTCATAAATTTGATGATAATAAAATATTTTACATAGATTGTGAAGAGGAGGAAGAAAATGAAAAAGAAACATCAAAAGAAGAAAATATACACCAGGAACCAACACTAGGGATTGAAAAAGAATAAATGAATCTGACCATATCTAATGCATTGGTGGGGATTATCACTCCTCAAACTCTCAAAATAGAAGGATATATCAAGAATAAAAAGGTAATAGTATTGATTGGCTCGAGTAGTACCCATAATTTTATTCACTGTAAGATAGCCAAGGATTTGAATTACTTACTATACCCAACACCAAAGTGTCAAGTGATGGTTGCGGATAGGGAAATGCCATAATATCAATTTAACCATGGAGGAATATGTATTGAACAGTCCAATGGTTGCCATTCCAATGGGTGGTGTTGATGTTGTATTAGGAGTCCAATGGTTACAATCTTTGGGGACGATAACTTTTAATTTTCAAGAACTTTTTTTTTTTTTTATTTATTTTTGTGAAGGAAGGGAAATTGAATTAAGGGGTATCACTAGGAAACCTGGTAATATAATCCACTCTAATGGAATGAAAAATATCTTGAAGAAGCAACAACGAGGTGTAATTGCACAATTATGCTCACTAGATGTTCAAACATTTAAGTCTCCCGTTTCTCCAGATCTCCAAGGAGTTCTTGACAACCATTCCAAAGTACTTGAGGCTCTCAAAGGTCTCCCACCTATACATGATCATGATCATGCTATTCACTTGATTCTGGGATGTTTTCCTCCAAACATCAAACTTTACAAATATCCCTATGTCTGGAAGAGTGAAATTGAATGCATGGTTGCAAAAATGCTAGAGGCTGGTATAATTCAACCTAGCCAAAGTTTTTTCTTTGCTTCAGTAGTATTGGTACACGAGAAGGATGGATCATGGTGTATGTGTCTAGATTATAGGGAGCTCAACAAGCTCATTATTAAAGAAAAATTTCCCATTCCTGTCATTGATGAATTGTTGGATGAATTACATGGAACATTTTACTTCACCAAGTTGAATCTTCGTTTCGGATATCATTAAATTAGAATGAAGACTGAAGAAATTCTGAAAACAATATTCAGAACTCATGAAGGTCATTATGAGTTTTTGGTGATGTTTTTTTGCCTTGCTAATGTACCTTCCACATTTAAAGGTTTGATGAATTCCATTTTCAAACCCTTAGAAAATTTGTGTTAGTATTTTTCTATGATATACTAATCTACAACAAGTATTGGAAGGATCATGTTCAACATGTTAACAGGGTGCTCAAACTATTAGAAGAGAAACAATTGTATGGGTACAAGAGGTGGAATATTTGGGTCATGTTGTATCTCACAAGGGTGTTAAGGTAGACCCTAACAAAATCAAAGCCTTCAAGGAATGGAAAATCCCCCAAAATTTAAGGCATCTTCGAGGATTTCTCGTGTTGATAGGGTATTATCACAAGTTTGTTAAGAATTATGGGAAAATAATAGCACCTCTAACAACATTACTAAAGAAAGTTGCATTTTCTTGGACTCCATAATCAACTAAGGTCTTTGAACATCTTAAAGAGGTAAAGTGCTGAGCTCTAATATTAGCTACAACAAACTTCACAAAAACCTTTATTGTGGAGTGTGATGCCTTAAGAAATGGAATTGATGTTGTTTGCAAGAAGGGGTACCCATTGCCTTTGAAAGTGACCCAATCAAAGGAAAGAATTTACACAAACCCATTTATGAGAAGGAAATGCTGGCAATTCTACATGTCTTGAAGCAATGGCACCCTTACCTAATTGGAAGACACTTCAAGGTAAAAACAGAGCATGATGGTCTTAAATACTTCTTGGAACAAACATTATCTTCAAAAGAGCAGCAAAAATGGGTCACAAAGATGTTGGGTTGTGACTTTGAAATCATCTACAAGGAAGGGAAGAAAAATGTTGTTATAGATGCGCTCTCAAGAAAGGATGAGGATATGGATGTTCTCAAGAAAGGATGAGGATATGGAGGTATTGCTTTATGCCATTTCTATTATCCAATCTGATTGGATAAATGAAGCAAGGGATGAAAGGAAGAATGATGAACAAGTGTGGACACTCATTCAGCAGTTGCAGCAAGATCCTAGTGCATCTGATACTTTTGTCTGGAAAAATGATTCACTATGGTACAAGGATCGCTTATATCTATGTAAGAATTCCAAACTCAAAGAAAAACCTTTCCTATAAGAGGGCACTCAAGATTTTTAAAAGCTTACCATGGGTCAAGAAGGATTTTTTTTGGGATGGCATTAAATTTGATGTTCAGAAGTTCGTGGCCGAATGTTTGGTTTTCCAACAAAATAAAGTCGATACAATTAAAACTCTAGGTCTTTTACAACCATTAGTCATTACAAGTCAGCGTTGGGAGGAGGTCTCAATGGATTTTATCACAGGTCTACCCAATTTCGAAGGAAAGAGTGTCATCATGGTGATAGTTGTTAGACTTACCAAGTATGCACACTTTTGTGCTCTATCTCATCCTTTCAAAACCAGTATAGTTGCTTGTGCATTTGTGGTAACAATTCAAAAGTTACATGGAAATCCAAATATTATGTGAGTGACAAAGATTCCATTTTCATTGGAATTTTTTGGACAAAATTGTTTCATTGTAGTGTTATTGTATTGGTACTCAATTGGCCCATAACTCATCTTATCATCCTCAATCTGATGGGAAAACTGAGATAGTGAACAAATGTTTGGAAGGATACCTTTGTTGCTTTATATCTTATAAAAAAACACAATGATTCAAGTGGTTACCTCTGGCAAAATGGCGGTATAACACTTCCTTCCATACCACAACAAAAATTACCCCATTTATGGTACTTTACGAATATCATCCACCATCCATCACATCATCTATAAGAGACAATCTTAAGGTTCAAGCAGTGGAAGATCACATCGATCATAAACAACAAGTTCTCCAAATATTAAAGGATAATCTGGCTCTAGCGGAAAATCGAATGAAGCAACAAGCATATCAACATCGCAACGAAAAAGTTTTGACGTGGGTGATTGGGTATTTTTACGGCTACAACCATACAAGAAAATGTCACTCAAGCAAGCTAAGAAGGATACTAAATTATCACCCAACCATTATGGCCCTTATAAGGTATTGCAAAAGATTGATACTATGGCATACAAATTGGAGCTACTTGCATCTTCAAGAATACACATAGTTTTCCATGTTTCATGTTTGAAGAAGGTTATAGGTGACAAGCTTTCAGTTCAAACTATATTGCCAAAACCTGATGAGGAAACAAAATCATATTAGATCCTGAAGGAATCACAGAAACAAGAATCCAACAACTACAAAATCAATCGATCTCATATTATCTTATTTAAGTGGAATAACTTACCTGCAAAATATTCCACATGGGAGGATGAATATTTTAGATAAAAGCATCGAGAACTACTCAAACGTTGAGGACACCACTTTTTTGAACAAGAGGGGCATGTTAGGTCCCTATAATGCTAGTGTAGCCCCCATATTGTTATTTTTGTGTCCCATGTAGCCCACATATTGTTATTGTTGTGCCCCATTGAAGCCCACTATTGTTATTATTGTGCACTTACATTATTATTGTTATGTAGGCCCTAATTATATTGTGACCCTTTAGACTCCTATATATACAAAGGAGTTCTTTTCATTTGTATCATCCAAGAATTGCTCATTTATGTGATGGAAAAGGTGGTTTCCCCCTCGAAGAGGCTTATTTTCAAGTCATTGATCTATCTTTTCTTTTGTTTTTTGATCTAGTTACATAACAACCAACCTGAAATAAATAATTGCAAACACAAAAATTTAAGTCACCTTGTTTAAGGAAAGAACCATAAATATATTGAAGGTTGATATCTTGAAGAACTATGATATCAGAAGAAATAAACGACTTTGCAAAAATATCTCTATGGATTGTACCCTAGCTTAAAGGACAAATAACTAAAGCACTTGTGTTAAACATTTGTTGAAGAATGTTGGCACTTGAAGAAGAACCAGATCTTTGCAAGGAAGAGATAAGGTAAGTTGTTGAGGTATGTGTAGTTCTCTAACTTATGACGGTCATCTGAAAGATAAAGGGTGTGCATAACTATAGATTATAGATAGTGACATGTAAGAGATTGATGTTATAGATTAGGTCTTGGATGAAAGGCTTTAGGGTTTTGCAATATGCTATTTTTTCAATACTTGGATGACAAGTCTTGAAGTTTATGGGATTTACATGGAAAAATCTTGAAGACTTTAAAAATATAGGGTTTTGAAACTAAATCTCTTATGTGGTTATAGAACTCTATAGTTTGTAAGTGACAGGTCTTGGCATCTAGGGTTTGTAAACCCTAACAAATTATGGAATAAAAGGAGAAACCCTAGAAACAAAAACCCTAACTGTTTGTTTTCGTTGTGAAAGGAGGAGGAACCTAGTTCTTAAGAACGGCAAGTATTATATCATTTTGATGTGAAGACAAGGTTTGATGAAAAGGGGTCCAATATTAAGAGGAAGTCTGATCCGGATTTAAACAGGAACGCAACAAATTACAGAGATAACCATATACACAAATATGCAACGGAAATAATACTTCTCATTAATGGAAAATACTGAAACATGCTTACAATCAGAAATGGAAATAACTAGCTAGGGCGATGGTAGCTTATCTCTGAGAAGAGATGTGATGGCTACATGCCTCTGAACTGTGTTACAATGAGGCTCGAAGGCCTATTTATTGTTGAGAAACAATGAAAGACCCTTCACATTCCAAAACCTAACCCTAGGAGATGAAACGCCAAACTGTGGGCCCCATTCGGGGGTAAGTTGGTACATCAACTTCCCGGGGTCGTAACTTTAGCATATGATCTCCGTTTGACGCGTACAATAGCTCATTAGAAAGATCTATTCGAGCACTATCATTGTTGGAACGAGCAACATCGTTTAGGCCCTCAAAACAGCTCCGGAAGTTTAGGACCCGAAAAACTGGTAAAAATAGTAAGTTGTGCTACAATTAAGGAAACTGAAAATGCTGAGAAAGACAATGGTGGGGGTCCAGGTGGACTTGGCAGGTGGCCACCAATATCCACCTGGATCAATTTTTGGCATAAAGATCTCATTGATAGCTTACTGTTTTCATTGTCATATTGCTGCTATCATAAATTTTTTCTTACTATTGTCCTAAAAACTAATTTCTGAAAATTAAGTACTCTCGTAAACTGAGTATTTTTCGAGCATCTTATATTAATTTGTGAAGACGTTTTTGTTCTTTTTAAGCTATAATTCCATTTGAAATAATCTAGAAGATTTGAAGTAAGCTTGTGGTCTAATTATAATATTGCTAAGAAGATTATCTTTCAAACTTTGTCTAGCAAAGTGAACATTCATTTTGACAATTAAGGGCTTTGATATATAACTCTGAATCAGATCGTAGCATAAGCATTTTTCATCCTTGAATCTAACTTCATCTCATCTTCTAATCATCTCATGCATTTGCGTATTAAGTTAGTTTTGCATAACTAAAATTTACTTCCAAGCATAAGCTTGGTCGATAGAGAGATAGGTATCCATCCATCTTTGCTTGAGAAGCCTACTTTTAATAGTACTTAAAACGGTGACCTTGCAGTCATCAAAGCCACAACTCTCTACAGCGCCGGAGGCCCCGGGTATGTTAGGTTTTCAGGAGAGGTATCGTTAATCACACCTTAGTGTGCTTCACCTTATCTTCTTTCTACCAATTATTACGAAATCAGGCTCAATATAGAAATGATTGAAGGGTTAAAACTTAGTAACTAAAATTAACCAAGATTCTTGCATCTCATATTAGCTTTAGGATTTGCACTTCATATAAGATAGTAACAATTACTTGGTCCTAAATTTCCTAGCAAGATAGTTGACTCCATAAGGAACTGGCATCAATTGCTTAAAATCTAATCAAATCCTATAAATCTTGCTAAATCTAAATCAAGTACTTGGTCGCTTCACTGTGTCTTCCGAACTAGCTAGTTTCCAACTAGTTCTCCGTCATTCTATTTTCGTAAGGTCTACCCCACTTAGCCTGTTATAGGGAGACAACTTAAACGGAGAGATTAGGGATCAGGTGACAGCCCCCGATCTGAGCCGTTGCCGTGGTGCTTAGACATTTTGTGTGACAACAAAGGGGATGGCCCCTTGATCTCCAAGCAAATGACCTGTGGTGCCCCCAAGTCGTTGTGGGGGCACAAAAACATCCTCATGGGTCTCAAACTGAATCGAACAAGTGTGTATCCCATCTGCAAGGGCTGGAAGGGCAATGCAAACCCTCCCTATGTCTCCCATGGTAAGACACAACCCCATCTAGGCCCTGGATCAACTACCAAGTTTGTGGTGCAAGTGTGTGGCCTTCTGGGCAAGGTGGTCAAGGTGCATCATCATCATCAAATAAGTGGGACACGAACGAGAAATGGATGGTGTTGAAGGGTCCCATGACATAGCTCTCTACTGCATGCTATAGTGGAGGCCCATGGCTCTCAATGCACACCCTACAAATGCCAATATGACCTTCTAGAGGGCTTGGATCCCATATAGGGAGACCAAACCCCAAGATGAAGACCCACCTACAATCCTGTATAAGATCCAATGCGTCCCGACACCTTTCAGTATAACAAATCATTAGCATAATTTAGCAAATGAGCTTTCAAATCATGGAACTAAGTGGGCTCTTCATAGTGGCATGCCCTTCCATAATGAGCTTTAGATGTATAGGTGTCTCCAAGTTCAAGAAGGAGGTTAATCAAAGACCCTATTAGGTGGTTTCAACCTCTAAGGGAGTGGCAAGTCCATGGTACATTTGTCATGTCATAGGTGTCATGTAATATAAATTTATAATGATGGAACAGTTTGGGGCATCACGAGAAGGCTCCAAGCCACATGCCATGGTACAAGGGTAACTACAATGATGAAATCCCACACTTGGGTGTATAGATGTAGGAGGGAGCAATCATGGTACATGAGTTACCCCGACCTTTGTTTTTCCACCCTTCTTCATATGTCTTTTTCCTTTTGTTGTTTTTTCTTTTATAATTGCTCGGGCCTCCAAGGGATGAGAGCATGATGTGAATGATATAGAAGTGAATACTCAATTAAGGTTGGGCAGTTCATTGCCCATTAGGAATTGGGACAATCATGGGTTCCTTAATGATGTAGGGGGCCAATGTAAGGGCCCTAGGAACCAGGGTGATGGCCATAATGATAAGGGGTAGAGCTCATGTTGGCTTTTGCCCACATGCTAAATTTGTATGTTCCAGCCATCTTTTGCATTTTATGGTACATTTCCTGTTGAGAGTGGCCAAATTATGTTTTTTACTTTCATTTTAGCTGCATCAACTTCCGGGGCATTGTTCCAAGCCCAACCCAAAATGTGGACAAGGTGGGGAGGAGGCTAACTCCTTGTGGACCCGATGGACAAATGTGGACCCGAATGGGAAACATGTGGAAAGGGGTTATAATGAGCAGATGGGAATGATGTATGTGGTGTCGGGAAGAGGGACCACTTGACCAAGATCGAAATTTCCCATGTAGTGCCACTCGTAAAGCTGGTGGCCAATAAAGGATATCCCACGAGACTAGGATACAAGGTTAACCACCAAGTTGGACATGGGGACAAGACTACAAATCAAGCCCCTCCTTTCCGTCGAATCCCCCACTAATCCATGCCCATAAGTGTCCATGATAAGCAAGCAAAAATATCCAACTACATAATGAAAACCATGCCTTCGGGGTTGGAAGGCGCATCTTCAAATATACAATCATGATGAATGGGCGAGGGTGCATAATGGCTGGCTCAGGTGGCGGAGATGATGGCACATTGAGCTATCTGATGGCTGTAAGGGGTTGCTGGTTGCCGGTTGAGGGCCGTCTAGGAGAAAAAAAATTCTCCTATGGATGTCACCCACGGGTGGTCGGTAACATCCTCTGGCTCCAACTGGGACATGATCTCTCAATAGAGTGCACAAAAATATACTCAAGCGGGGAGGTCATGAGAACACCAACAATCTCTTTGGATTGTAGACCTATTACTTGCACATCAAAGGCTAAGCACACACGGTAGCATGTTTTTGCGGCATCTCATGATCGCCCATGCTTATATTAGGCCGTAAAAATCAACAAGAAATAATTTATTCTAGATGCAATCCTGATCTAAATGCAGCTAACCTAGCATGATAACATAAGATGGTGTTAGTTCTAATGCAAAAAAAATATGCAATGCACCCTACTCTAACATGCATGTATAATACAAGTACTAAGTGTAGTCATAGAGCCAATGCAACCAACATATCATCCAGTCAATATGAGTCAATATGAGAATGAATGCCCTTTTTTTTACTCATGCAATAGATCCAAATGCAAGGGCAAGAAAGGATATATGGAAGGTCACAAGTGTGGGAGGTGGGAAAATAAGATGACCAAACACGTAGAATCATGGGGAAATGGGAACAAAGGGATGTAATCTACTCCATAGGCTCCTTTCTTCCAACCAAAAGATAGAGATCTTAACAATCAAGCTCATAAACCTTCGATGGATGGCAATCTCAGGCATGACATCCCCATCATGGTTCTTATCATTCATATCACGCTTTATGGCCACCCCAGGGTCATGATTGGAAGGAAAGTGAGACAGATGACATGGGTAGACACAAGCAGGTTGTTCATGATTATCATATTCACGTGAGAGAAAGGTTTCATTGATAGTGTACGAAGGGTTGAGGAAAGGGTCCACATAAGACTCAAGTACACTCCTAGGATTGTGAGGAAAGACAAGGGTCCTATTGATGTCATCATCATCGGTGTCATAGATAGGGTCCTAGTCAAAACGATGCTCATGAACTTCCCATTTTCCCTCTTCAACATGTAAGTAATCACTGATGTCAATGTTTGAAGGGGTTACGGGATCACTTTCCAAGGTCTTTAAAGAGACAATTATTGCAAATAGTATCCTTGGAAAAGGTAGGGTTAACCTCAACTTCACTTTTCATAGACTTACCCTCCCTATCACACATGTTCTGAAAATTATCTTCATCACCTTTATTGTCATGTGTACCCAGGGAGGATCCTCCTCCCTGCTCATCATCTAAATTCCCAAGGTGATCATAATGCTTAATGAAGGCTTCCACTTGAATGTTTAGTGCAGGCCATACTTGAAAATGTCTAAGAAAGCCATCAAAGAATTCCTCAATAGATGAGATGCTCCTAGGTTTGTGATTACGCAACCATGAATTATCACCATGGAGGGATCTCATGAACAACATCACTAGGACATTATGACAAACCAATTCAGCTTTTGAGGCATATGTGGAAAATCTTGACACATGATCAATTGCAGATAGTAGATCACCATCAAACTTGGGCACCCCACATATGATAGTCTAGGTGAGATGCTTAGGGCATCCAAGAATGCGAATGATGTCTAAAGCAGGGAAATCATCAAAGAAAGACATCCTATTAGGATACACATGTAAATCATGTAGGAGTTGCGAGGGTGAAATTAGAGATGCCTAGAGAGATGCTTTCTTTACCCTACAAGCATTGACATTAAATTTCAATGAAGAACTAGAGCTTCGTTATTCCAATGGAGTCACCAAAAGATATATCAATGATGTCAAAAGAGAATGAGACACACGTCTCGTGTCCTCAACAACAATGCCAAAAAAGCTACCGCTCAATCTAGCAAGGGTTCCAAAGGGACTATTACTAAACCAAGTGACAAGACCTACTGTCACCCGACTCGATGTCCCCTGCTCTTTACGGACTTTCACCAATGGGAGGAGTCCCAGTATAACGAAATCCCTAGGAATGATGAATCAATGATAAGATCGGTAGAGATTTCAAGGGCCCATTCACGAGAGAGACTCAAATAATAGGGCATGTTTGCTTTATAAGCAAAGTGAAGGGCTCTCTAAGAAAGGCTCAAGGGATGACCTCAGGCTTAGGAGTATTAAAAATGATGAATGCTTAAGATCAAAACTTCCAAAATCCCTCACTTGTGATTGATGCGTTTATACTAGGGTTCCAAGTGAGGCAAGGATGGCTCATTCAATGGAAAGATTCGATTAAAGTGTGAGCTTTGGGAGAAGCTAGGGTGACTTTCCATGAAAAGCCCCTTGAGAGAAATATTATAAGAGACCAAAGGTTGAGAGATATACTGTGGTAAAGGCTCATCCAATCATCACCTATAGTTGAGAGAAAAGGTTTTGAATGATGAGCTACAAAGTGAAAACCTTCAATAATTCGTTCAAAACTGGAGGACGCCTAGAGGAGACATAAAAGAAGAAACTTGTCCAAACAGAATCCTAAAATTCCTCCTCCCCAAAGTTTCGCACCAAGCCCTAAAAAATATCCTTATCCTTAGGGGATGAAGAAAAGAGGTGAAAGAATGATATTTCGTTAAGTTAATGTGATCACCAAGGATCTAGGACCAATTCCTGCCTATTGGGAAGATTGTAGTCAAAATGATCAAGATTTAGGAACTTCTCTCTTCAAGGAGGCCTAAAGAAGCAGCTATGCTCTCTGTGGATGCAACTTCACAACAACTTTAGACTTTTATAATTCGATATACAAGATTTGATGGAGTTTCAACGTAAAAGGTGCACAACCTACCCCTAGGAAAATTCGTTCTTCTTGCCAAGATGAATAACATACGCAACGAGCCAAGATTACAAGTGTTTCATAGATTCACATTAATTTTTAGGGCACAAGTAAAATTATGACATAGAATTCCATACATTAGACATGAAACATTATGAAATTCGCATAAAAGAGCACTTACATGAGAAAAATAGTATATACATCCATAAACTTGCCAAATAGAAGCTCCAAGAGAGATAGCGAAAATATTCTATGCATCAAAATGCATTTAATCATCTAAATCATTCCACAAAGTGTAGGTCCAAAATATTTAGAAAGATATATCCCAAATCCAAGTGATGATGAGAGATCAATTGAACCTCTCTTATATTTATATGATCCTCCAAGGGATTCGAATGGCCTAATCATGCCTAATGATGCCCCCACAATAAAAATAATGTGCAAAATAACATCGCTTTGGGGACAAATCCACCAAATAGCTCCATAATATTTAAAATAAGCCTCCTAAGAGGGTCGAAATGGTAATACAATAGCTAGGAGGGCCATTGAAAGGCCTAGTAAAGTCCCTCATGTGCCAAAATGAGTGGAAGGGCTCCAAAAATAGTGATGAAGGGGATGGCCGCTTGATCTCCAAGCAAATGACCCGTGGTGCCCCCATGTGGTTGTGGGGGCACAAAACCATCCCTCATGGGTCTCCAACTGAATCGAACAAGCATGTATCCCATCTGCATGGGCTAGAATTATGATGCAAGCCTTCCCTATGTCTCCCATGGTAAGACACAACCCCATATGCACCTCGAATCAACTGCCAAGTGTGTGGCCGGCTGGGAAAGGTGGCCCAGGTGCATCATCATCATCAAATAAGTGGGACAAGAGCGAGCAATGGATGTTGCTGAAGTACCCCATGACATGGCTATCTGCTGCCTGCTATAGTGGAGACCCATGGCTCTCAATGCACACCCTACAAATGCTAATATGATCCTCTGGAGGGCTTGGATCTCATATAGGGAGACCAAACCCCAAAATGAAGACCCACTTGCAGTACTGTATAAGATCCAATGTGTCCCGTCACCATCCGGTACAACAAATCATTAGTGTAATTGAGCAAACGAGCTTACAAATCATGGAACCAAGTGAGCAATTCATAGTGGCATACCCTTCCATAATGAGCTTTAGGGTGTACAGGTGTCTCCAAGTTCAAGAAGGACGCTAATCAAGGACAATATTAGGTAGTTTCAATCTATAAGGGAGTGACAGGTCCATGGTACATCCATCATGTGGCAGGTGTCATGTGATATAATGATGGAACAGAATGGAGCATCAGGGGAAGGCTCCAAGCCACATTCCATGGTACAAGGGTAGCTATGATGAGGGAAGCCCACACTTGGGTGTATAGATGTAGGAGGGAGTAATCGTGCTACATGAGTGAGTCCGAACTTTGTTTTTCCACCCTTCTTCGTATGTGTTTTGCCTTTTTTTTTATTTTTCTTTTATAACTGCTCAGGGCTCTAAGGGATGAGAGCATGATGTGAATGATATAGTTGTGAATACCCCCTTAAGGTTGGGTAGTTCATTGCCCACCAAGGTTTGGGACAATCATGGGTTCCTTAATGATGCAGGGGGCCAATGTAATGTCCCTAGGAACAAGAGTGATGGCTATAATGATAGGGGGGTAGGGCTCATGTTAGGTCTTGCCCAAGTGCTAAATTTGTATGTCTCCGCCATATTTTTCATTTTATGGTACATTTCCTATTGAGAGTGGCCAAATTATGCTTTTTTACTTTCTTTTTAGCTACATCAACCTCTGGGGCATTGTTCCAAGCCCGACACAAAGTGTGGACAAGGGGTGGAGGAGGCTAATTCCTTGTGGACCTGATGGAAAAATGTGGACCCGAATGGGAAACATGTGAAAATGGGTTATAATGAGTGGAGGGGAGTGATGTATGTGGTGTCAGGAAGCGGGACCATGCAACCAAAATCAAGATTTCCCATGTAGTGCCACTAGTAAAGTTGGGGATAAAGGAGATCCAACGGGGCTAGGATACAAGGTTAACCACCAAGTTGGACAAGGGGACAAGAGTACAAACCAAGCCCATCCTTTTTGCCGAATCCCCCCACTAATCCATGCCAAACAGTGTCCATGATTAGCAAGCAAAAATATCCAACTACATAATGAAAACCATACCTTCAGGGTTGGAAGAACCATCTTCATACATACGATCATGATGGATGGGCGAGGGTGCATAATGGCTAGCTCAAGTGGTGGAGATGATGGCACATTGAGCTATCTGGTGGCTGCAAAGAGCTGCTGGTTGAGGACTGTCTAGGAGAAAAAAATTATCCTATGGGTTTCACCCACAGGTGGTGGGTAACAAACCCTCTTGAATATGTTTGAAAATCCATAGATGACTAGCTCCAAATGGGTCAAGTAATAGGAGCTACACTACATCCCCTTGGTACTCCAGTGGTCAACCATCAATGCATAGGTCAATTTGCAGGGAGCATAATTTCCTCATATGGACTCTAATTGAGGTGATCTTTGTGCCATTGGAAAGCTATTGACATGCCAAACTTTTTTTGTCACACTTTTCCTAGGAAAAAGGTCATTTAATGCCACAATCAAGTTTTGAAAGTTTTAGGACTCTAAATCACCAAATTAGGACTTGCCCTAAAATGGTCCCTAAAGTACATGGCTAAAAGTACCAAAATAGATGCAAATCATATAATGATCCACTTTGGATCACACCTTCCCAATTGGGAGGCTTTTGGTCCCCAAAAGTATTTACTAAAGGGGAGGAGGAAATTTTTCCTCTAATTTCTCCTCGGAGTACAATTTAGCCTTACCCAAAAATTGTCCTTTTCATCCAATCTGCCAGAGTTCTTGCTGCTCCCATTTAGTTGTTGTGGACTTCTTCTCCAGAACTATATCCTTTGCTAACTCTCCTTGAGCTTCTAGTCTAAGTCCTCTATGGTAGATAAGTCTTGCCCATCATTTTCCTAATTTAACATGGAAGGCTCATAGAGTTTTAGGTTTTCCACATTCACTACTAAGTAAATGCACATATACAAAGGTACACTGAGTTTTAGGAAAATATCATTTGTTTGCTCTGCTCCAACACTTGAAAATGACCATGCCATAGAGCCTTAATCTTCTTACCAGGGCATTGTAATCTTTCTTTGTTCAAGTGCAACCAAACTTAGACTCCTACCTTGAATGCCTTCCCAATGTTTTAATATTTTAATGCAGTGTGATCTACAGTTGGGTGGAACCTCTGAGGTCTACAACCACTTGGTGATTCCTTTAAAAATATAAGTGGTGTTTATGATATTTTAATGCATTTATCTAGTACACAACATGTGATTTAGTCTACAAGCACAATAAAATCTTTGTTTTCTCTCTTAATCTTGGTTTGCATCTTCTCTCTAGCACATTTACAAATCAACTCTAACACAATTATTAGGGTTTTATGTTGTGATTCTCCAGTGCTGTTTTCTCATTTATCGCAGGATTGAGGGTTTGCAAGTTGGTCCCATCTGATTCTTTCACTCTCTTATGAATCTCAATATCATGTTAGAGCAGGTGTTAACCTCCCTTACTCATTTTGTTGCTGGTTAGGGCTTTCTTCTTAGCTGTTTGCACTGATATTTGCTGTGATCAGACTTTGCATGCAGCAGTTTTGGGGCCTGTTTTTTCATGGTGTTATTTGCTACAAAAGGGAAACTTGTATGAGGCTCTTCAAGCCTATCTTATGCACCTATTTGGAGATCCCGTGCATAAGGTTGGAGCACAAAGCTTGAGGGTTTATTAGGTGATTTATTTCAGTCATTTTTTTGTGGCTTCTTTGAGGTTTTTGGCTGGTGGTATCATTGTTGATGTGACTGCAGAACCAGGATTTCATATCATCTTCTTTAACTCCTTTTTTAGCAGCTAATTTGAGGCTTTTGGTTTGTGGCATCACTGCTATTTTGTGACTGCAGGACCAAGGTCTGAGATCATTTGCAAATGGCACAATTTTTTAGGTCAGCACCTTCTTTTTAGGATATTCCTAGGGTTTGTCTTAAAGTTTAAACCCTTGATGAAAACATCCATATCGGAAAAAAATTGTGGAGGGTAAGGACATCGGAAAAATCACTGAAAAAATTTACAAAAATCTGCAAATCACAAGAAGCACTAAAAAAATACAAATTAAACTCTAATTTTCTAATTTTCTAATTTTTCAAACATATAAACCAACAGCAACATCAAATAAACACATTGGCACATAATATGAAAAAAAAACCCACATACACAGATATATATATATTAGTGTTAATAATATCGCCGATATTTGAAAATATCACAATATTTTCAGCAAAACAATATATTGCCGAGTAAATATCGCGATATTTTCAAAATATCGGCAAAATATCACGATATTTTGAAAATACCAGCTAAATATCGCCATATTTTGAAAATATCGGCTATGTTATAAAATATGAAAAAAAATTGAATTTTTAGGTTTGCCGATATTTTCGACAATATTGCCAATACGACGTTTTCAGGACACTTGCCAATATTTTGCTGATACCGATATTTTCAACACTGATATATATATATATATATATATAGGTTTCCAAATAAAAAATGATACATCAAAGTTGATACTGAATCTTGATAGCTATCCAATTAAAGACTCAAAAGTTGACAACCAATACAAAATGACATCAAATATATATATATATATATATCAACACAGTGAGTCATCTGGTTTCTACAATGACAAATCTAGCAGCTAGCTATTAATTCCCTCTCGAGTCTCTCCTTTTACCATAGCTCATTTGCCACTAGAAGGTCCTCCATCATCCATAGAACAACCACTAGAGGGTATAGGTGTATCAATTTATGTAGAAGGTGGTGCCGAGGTTACCACATCAACCTCCATAGAGTCAAACTGCTCCTTCCCCCCTACAGATTGTTATAACACAAAGCTGCACCAAAAGACCTACCTAATAATTATAGGCCATCTAGCCCTATCATTGTTAGATGCCTCTCCATCCAGACTGGTGCTTTTCTAGTCTCAAGGGGGTGTCCCTAGGGGTTGTATGTTGTCATTAAACTAATAGATCTGCATAAAGTAATCCAACTGCTCAGCATACATAAAACTCACTACTGAGATGCCCTTTTCCAGTCCCAAGGTGGTGTCCCTAGGGGTTGTATGTTGTCATTAAACTAATATATCTACATAAAGTAATCCAACTAATGAGCATACATAAAACTCACTATTGAGATGCTAGGCAGTCAAAAGCAAGGGTAAATTCTCAATAAAATCAAGGTGGTTCAGATCAGATTTCTAAACCAACTGTAACAGTGAACAAAATGAAAAAGATCATGACAATATGCACCTTAAGTGACAAAGAAATCAAAGTATATGCATGAAAAAGCAAAACAAATCACTGAAATACTATCAAATTAATGTCCAACCAAGAGATTCTAGAAGCCAAAGAGAAGGCATAATGAAACCAAATCAATGTACTGATCAAGAGACATTGATTACATCATAGTGACAACACATGATGAGATGCCATAAATCTAGTAGCATGTGATGCTGGAGACAGATCATCGAAACTAGTGAGTGAAGAATGATGAGTCATGAGAAATGTTTAGCAGGTTAATTATTCTCCCAATATAACACATGGTAGTTATGTTGGAGGGTATCCATAATATCAGATTCCAAAGGGCCTCTAATCCTGAGACCCTAATGCACCTTACCATATTTTCTTTCAGAAACCCTAATTTGAAGTCTTTTTCTTAGCTGCCATTTTCGCTTATTTTGAATTTACAAAGCCTTAGTTTAAGTTGCCAATTTTGACCAAGCCAAAACCATAGTTCAGATGGGCATCCATACTTGGTAACATTGCTAATTCACCAAGCTAGAAAAGCCTTGAAGCAGGTTTCTCGACGCCAAGTATATCAAACAAGAACTAATTCGATTCTTTTTAGTAATTAGCAAGTTTTCTGAGTCTATCAAGCTTTAAATTAAAGGCCATGAACTGGGTTTACAATCCTTGTGTGAATAGCCTTACAGGCTAGTTCGACCTCCTTGTTTAATAATAGTATGAGATAAGTTTGGTAGCTTTATCCTCCAATAGAGAATTCTCTAGAGGGGTAGCTTGGCAGGTTTAAAGGAGTGATTAGTCTTTCTAAATACGCATCATATCATAACTGTTGTTGCTAAGTGTGCCAAACAGAAAATCTATGTTGATTTTGCGAAATAAAAACATGAGTTCAACCTCATTATTCAGGAAAGAAAGATACAAGCCTGCCAGCAACATCAAAAAACAGTGGCATGATTATGGAAATAATGCTAAAAGGGTCGGCAAGTCCCACTAGCATAACTGGTTGAGGATGGGCCTCATTAGCAAGGCGACCCAGGATCAAACCTCACAAAGGTTGTTGTGCCCGTGCTAGGGGGAGGAGACACGCTAAAATCCAGTTAGCTTAGGACTGGTGTGGCCCAGGCCAGGTGCGATCCCCGAGTGATTTTGACAACTTAGATGCCCCTGGGTCGCGGTTTCTCAAGCCACAGGTCAAGCCTGGAGGAACACAGACAACTTGACAAAAAAATGCTAAAAGGATCAGTGCATGCATCAAATCATAACTGTTGTTGCTAAGTGTGTCAAACAGAAAATCTATGTTGATTTTGCAAAATAAAAAAATGAGTTCAACCTCATTATTCAGGAAAGAAAGGTAAAAGCCTGCCAGTAACAGCAAAAAACAGTGGCATGATTCTGGAAATAATGCTAGAAGGATCAGTGCATGCTTTTAGTTTTGCAGGATCACTGTAGTAGCATGTATTCCATGCAGCATATCGCTGTTACCTCAGCTAACAGTAGTAGGGTTTGTAAACAGCAAGTTTGAATATTGCAGCTACAGGAAACATGCCCAGACAAACATAGCATTTTCAATCATAGATCTCAGAGTTTCCAGAACAGCAAGAGGGTGATATTACAGCCGTCTTGGACAGATCTGGAAATATTGCTTTCAAAGTCTGATTCATGGGGTCTTTATTGCCTTGACTATCTGCCTTCTAGCAGCCATATTCCTCTTGGAGTAAGGTGATCAGGGTCAGTATTGAAGTGACTGCTTATAGCATCTTTTTTCTTGGAAATTTGACATAAAATATTGACTTTCCTATGCCATTGAAAGCTCACGTAAACAACAAATCATGCAGTTGGAAGCCATCCAGAGTATGACAGATATTGGCATTGTTTTCCTTGATTTCCACCACAAGATGTTAGGGCAAATTGATTCCTTTAGTGGTGGCTTCTACATATACAGGCTTCAGAGGAGTTTAGGGAACTAGATAATATTCTCTGAGCAGATCACAACAGTTGAGTCATCATCGTTCCACCTTCAGGATTCCACGAACCACTTCCACCACTGTAAGCTACTGGACCTACAGAAGCTTGCTATGTGTTGTCAGTTGTCACTATGATATAATCTGATCCCTTGATTAGCACGTTCATTTGGTTCAACTATGCTTTGTCTCTAGCTCTTGGAATCTCTTGGTTGGGTAGTAGTTTAATAGCATTATAGCATTGTGATTAGTTTTAATGCACTTTTTTTGAATTCTTAGTCACTCGAGGCACACATTCTCTTCATTATATTTCTTTCATTTTACTGTTGTAATATTAGGGATCTGATCTCAACCATCTTGATTTAACCAGACTTCTTCCCTACTCTTGACTACTTATGGCCACCTCAAGGGCAAGTTTCTTGTGTGCTGACTTATTGGATTGTTAACGTAGATTCATTGAGTTAAAAGCAACATAGAAACCCTAGGGCACACCCCTTTGAGATTGGAAAAGCACCAGTCCAGACTCCAAACAGAGAGGCTTCCAACGGTGACAAGGTTGGTTGTCTATTATTATTAGGCAGGTCTTTCGTTACATATTTGTGTGATAACAAATTGGCAACATTGTAGGGAAATTCATCAATCCTTTAATATTTATGACAACATAAGTGAGTGTTTCTTTATTTATTTTATATTTTCCATCTCACCTAGTGACTTCATTGGTATAGGTCTTTATCACACTAGACAACCTAAGAAATCTTGTTTTAACCCTACACAAGGCACAACTTTGAGCCTTAGTGAACCTGAACATATATTCTAAAACACAAGGGTAGATCATGTTGATTTGGGGTAGCATTGGATATGCTCTAGCCACAAAATTTGGTGGAGAGGTTGGGGCACATGAGATCTCCAATACCCAGAAAGGGTTTGGGCAGATTCTATACAGTTCAGGAGATATTAAAATAATTAATATTTTTAATGGAGTCCCTAAGTCTAAACTTAAGGAAATTAAAATATTAATGTGAATTAATATGAAAATGTGTTAGAATGGTCCAAAAGACATGGATCAAGTCAAATCTAATCTTAGCCGTTGATTAGGGACTTAATCTCGGTCGTTGATATGTCAACAAGAAAAGTATAAGATGAGGCTTGAGGGTCACTTGGAGAGTACACCAAAATGATCAGTCATTCTATTCTCTAGAGCGGGGTTTGCTAAGAGAGGCAGAATCAGTGATCGGAGTTGTAGCTGAGGGGCATTGAGTACAGAGAGAAAGAGAGGCAGAGATAGTGCCGGGAAAGCAGCAGAGTAGCCAGGGAGAGTGATGCAGTAGCAGCCAAAGCTCAAGCAAGGCCACACAGAGCCTTAGAGAGGCCAGCATTGCTGACACAGAGGGTCAGAAGGCTGATGCACGGCCTCCTAAGGCTGACGCAGACCCATCCAGGGTGACCTAGGGCCAACGTTGGGCAAAGAGGGGCTGACGCAGTCCAGAAAGGCAGACGCTGGGGTTTCTGGGGCAGATTGTAGCTAAGGAGCTGCCGGAAGGATTATTCGGGGTTTCAACCGAGAAATTTGTCTCAAACTGAGAGGTATTACTGCCAAGGAAATTCTCTGTTGGGTAGGCCAGTTTCAACACCTAGATTGTACTCTGATATTGCTTAATAAGAAAACCCTCAAATAGTTGCACTAGTTTTCCCACATTGGGTTTTTCCGGGGACATTGGTCCAAAAATAATGGTGTCATTTGGTGTGATTGTTTCTGTTTCCTTCAGTTGTTGATCTGTAATATGTTGAGCATGCACTAGTGTTTATTTTCAGTATTTACATTGTAAATAGCTTGTTAAGTAACAGAACAAGTAGGTAGGAATAAATCATATAAAGTGCATGGAGGGTTTCTAACTAATTAGACTTAGAAAGTTCAACATGGTATCAGAGCGTCATTGCAGGTCACAGAAGGATTGAGGGCATCAGTTGAGCGGAGCAATAACAGCAGAAAACAGTTGTCCTGAGGTGACAGAAGTTGTTTCTAGCAGAGTAGCAACAAGGGAAGGATGATGCAGTGCCTGCGCCATCAAGGGTGAGCCAGGAAGAGGCAGCGCAGAGGCTAAGGAAGGCAAAGGGAGCCTCACGCAGAGCCACGCAGAAGCTAGGAGCGCTGACGCAGTTGGCTGAGGAGGTCGAGTTGCTGGTGTCGGGATTGTGCAGAGCCTAGGAGCTCTCACTTTCAGGTTGCTGGGGTTTAGAAGGTTGTGGGAACATTGCATAGTGGAGTTGGTCAGGTACTGTAGTCAGAACAATACTTGACAGGGCAAGGCCAAGAGGAGGGAGTTGCTACCGAGGGTTTCTAGCCGAGAAACCCGGATCAGTGGTGTGTTTGCACAAACGATCAAAGTAGGGGGCATCTCGACATCGGCAGAAAGATTTCCAGGAGGGAAATTGAGACTCATATAGAGTTAGATCGAGAACTTCCAGGAGGAAAGAAGAAGAGCATCATGGCACTACACGGAGTAAGAGACCAGGAAAGATTGGACGAAGCGTTGAACTTCGCAGTCTGGAAGGCCAGAATCTTATCCGTACTTGACAAAAATCGTGTCAAGAACTTCACCTTGAAGGTTATAGCTATCCTAGTCGACCCAAATGATAACAACAAGTACGAGGAGGCAATGGCGAGGGCCAAGAGCACCATCTTTGATGGGGTCAAGGACCATGTAGTACCACACATTGCCGAAAAGGAAATGGAATATGAGATGTGGGAGGCCCTTAAGAAATTGTACCACCATACTTCTGTGTAGAGAAGAATGTTACTAGAGAATCAGTTAAGGTCGTATCAGATGAAGAAGGGAGAACCTATTGACACCTTCCTCGGAGGACTGAATGAGATCCGAGATCAGTTGACTGCTATAGAAGCCACGTCAGATCAGGAATTGATGGTGAGGACAGCCCTGAATGCTGTCTCAGAAGACTAGGAGGTATTTGTCCAGAGTACACTGGGCAGAGGGACACTTCCACCTTGGGATGAGATGTGGGCTGCTCTTCGCCAAGAAGAGATCAAATGATAGTCAAAGATGGGTAGCAGTCGCAAGGGGATTGAAGTCAAGCAGGAGGAGGAAGATGTTGCCCTAGCATTTGAGGGAAAGCAAGAAAAGCAGAAGAAGAAG
Source organism: Pinus taeda (assembly GCA_000404065.3). Lineage (NCBI taxonomy): Eukaryota > Viridiplantae > Streptophyta > Pinopsida > Pinales > Pinaceae > Pinus > Pinus taeda. The sequence goes on along the minus strand of APFE031594749.1, from coordinate 135,846 downwards.
GATCTCTCCAAGATCAAGTGCTTCCACTGTGGGGAGCTAGGTCATTATGCGACCCAGTGTCCAAGGAAGAAGAGTAAGGGAGAGTCTTCTAAGACTAAGGCAGCGCCAGCAAGGGCAGAGAAGGAAGTGTTGACAGACGATGACTGTGCCATGAGTGCACATGCACCACTTGAGTGAAAGTGGGGAGACATCGAATTGTAGTCAGGCAGATTACAAGCGATGAAGGGTAGGACCCTCGAGGTACCCAGCCTCTTGGATTAGACTTTGCTACGGGAACCTCGAAGAGGAGTAGCAGGACTGGCTGAATCAAGTAAAGATGGATGCGGATGGAGCAACAGAGGGAGCTACAGTGCAAGAGTCCCGAGATAGTGCGAGGCTAGCAGGATGCAGCAGTGCGAGAGGCACGGGAGTGTTGCACCAGTGCAGGATGCCACAGAGAGGTGTGGAACGGTGCGAGATGCAGGGGATTGTTGCAACAACGCAGAGGTCAGAGAGAGAGCACTTGTTAGCGGTAGAGGGAGCTTCAGCATCAGGAGGGTCTCTAGCCCAATAGAGAGGTCAGAGTTGGGAGATCAGTTACTTACTTCTCAATAACTGAGTTGTAGTGCGGCAGTGGGCAGCACGATGCAACATGATGAGAGGAGGTGCAGTGCGGATGCAGTGCTAGGAGAAAGGACCAGTAGTAACACGAATGCAGAGGGAGTTGTCGTACAAATGCAGCAATGGCAGTGGCAGAATCATGTTCAGCAGTACAGGATATGACAATGCAGAGGATGGTGGGCAGCAAGCCTAGCATCAGCACAGGGACTAACGCTGGATGATCAGAGTAATACTTAGTGAGGAGTATTGCTAGAGCATAGTCCTCGCTAAGAAGGAGTGTTGATTTGGGGTAGCATCGGATGTGCTCTAGCCACGAAATTTGGTGGAGAGGTTGGGGCACATGAGATCACCAATACCCAGAAAGGGTTTGGGCAGATTCTAAACAGTTCAGGAGATATTAAAATAATTAATGTTTTTAATGGAGTCCCTAAGTCTAAACTTAGGGAAATTAAAATATTAATGTGAATTAATATGAAACTGTGTTAAAATGGTCCAAAAGACATGGATCAAGCCAGATCTGATCTTAGCCGTCGATTAGGGACTTAATCTCGGTCGTTGATATGTCAACGAGAAAAGTATAAGAGAAGGCTTGAGGATCACTTGGAGAGTACACCAGAGTGATTAGTCATTCTATTCTCTAGAGCGAGGTTTGTTAAGAGAGGTATCAGAGTTGCAACTGAGGGGCATTGAGTACAAAGAGACAGAGAGGCAAAGATAGTGTCAGGAGAGCAGCGCAGTAGCCAGGGAGAGTGACGCAGTAGCAACCATAGCTCACGCAGGGCCACGCAGAGGTAGTCGAGAGTTGCACAGAGCCTCAGAGAGGCTAGTGTTGCTGACGCAGAGGACTAGAAGGCTGACGCACTACCTCCTAAGGCTGACGCAGACCCATCTAGGGTGACGCAGGGTCAACACTGGGTAGAGAGGGGCTGACGCAGTTCAAAAAGGCAGACGCTAGGGTTTCTGGGGCAGATTGTAACTAAGGAGCTGCCGGAAGGATTATCCGAGGTTTCAGTCAGGAAATTTGTCTCAAACTGAGAGGTATCACTGCCAAGGAAATTCTCTGTTGTGTAGGCCAGTTTCGGCACCCAGATTGTACTCTGATATTGTTTATTAAGAAAATCCTCAAATCGCTGCATCGGTTTTCCCACATTGGGTTTTTCCGGGGACATTGGTCCAAAAATAACGGTGTCATTTGGTGTAATTGTTTTTGTTTCCTTCAGTTGTTGATCTGTAATATGTTGAGCATGCACTAGTGTTTATTTTCAGTATTTACATTGTAAATAACTTGTTAAGTAACGGAACAAGTAGGTAGGAATAAATCCGATAAAGTGCATGGAGAGTTTCTAACTAATTAGACTTAGAAACTTCAACAAATCACCTCCCAAACGTCCCTTGGCAACCCCATTGCAGAAGGGTCATGATTGGTCATGGATGTTGAATAGATACGATGGGTGCATAATAATTTCTCCCTAGTTTACAAATTTTCTCACATTAAGAAGGAAGAAGATAAAACTATTATTGAGTTTCATGGCAGAATTGTGAAGGCATTGCATAAGATATAACCTCATTTCAACCAAGAAAAATTTTAGTGGATTATGCCTTTTCCTGTGATTCATAGTTTCATTCCCTCCTATGGACTGATAACCCAACAAATTTAGGGAAGGGTTTTTATGCTACCCTAAGAGTGCAAGAATTTATTACTATTGAAAAGGAACATAATACTAGCAACCGTCCATGTGATATAGTTGCTAGTGATGGAGGGAACGAAGATAACTCATGCTTGAATGATCTTGAACCAATAGTTGCACCACTTGAGCCATATGCAAAGCGTCATAAAGATGAAGATGAAGGGCCGATGTTATAAGTGGGTTCATTGATTCCTTCCAATAATCATGATAAATTTCAAAAATAAGCGCAACAAATCAGCCATGTAGAATTGAATCAGTATGAGAGTTTGTTTATGCATATCCCAATGGTCATCCAAGAACAGTTCAATGAGATACTATTGTAGTAAGGGGAGCAACTTTTGGTTAAACCAGAAGATGATCTTCCTCATAGTTTTCCAATGATGCCGCAATCAAATTTAGTTCTTCAGGAATATTCTCAAGCTGATCATTGGTTGAACATCAAATTAGTCATGATCCATTTGAGTTGAGAAAGATGGAGGTGTTTCGGTACGCAAAGTCGAAGAGTTTTGGCTCTTCTAATTTCTTCTTTATCATTGGTAAGGGATCATCCTCCAAGTTTCATCCAGTGACCAACCAACAAACACATGAATATATCTTTCCGTCTTAAGAGATTTCATGATACATTGCACTAGAGGGTTCATTATGTTGATCTTTCCCACAAGATAAATCACTTTTCTAAATGGTTGTATTGGTCATTTGGGTATGTTGATAGATCATGGCAGATTTGAAAAAATATTAGTAGAAGCTTTGGGTTCATGCCAAGTTAAAGTAAAATAAAAAATAAAAAAAGCAAGAAAAAGTTCGAAAAATAAAAAAATAAAAAAGTGAGTTTTTGGGGTCTTGTAGGGTAGCTTTCATCATTTATTACCATTTTCTTTCACTGTCTTCTCATTTCCATCCTGTTATCGTTTTTTCAAATTGTCGTCATGTCCTTTATTTCTGCTTTAATTTAGTTTTGAGAAAATTTCCCTTGATCTTTGAGCATAATAAGTTGTTTTACACATGCATGAGCAACCACGGGTCTTTTATTACCCTTTTTTTCCTTCGTTTCCTGCACGTTTGTTATCTAAAGTTAAATCCCAAAATTTGATATTATATGTGATGGCCCTTTTACTTATCTTTCTAATTGTTCAGAAAGGCAGCCAAAAGTTTGTGCATTTAATTATCAACCAAGGTTTGTATGGAATTTGAATTGTCGTGCATCGTATATGATAGTACAAAATGAATGTCACAAGTCAAGATATTGAGATGCTTTTACAAGTCACCAAAAGAAATCCAGATCACATTTGCAATCAAAACCAATTTTGCAAGAAAGTAAAGAGGACACTTCGTAGAAAATTAAACACACTTGCAAGAAAGTAAACGCACTTGCAGAAAAGTAAACACAATGGAAGTAGAAGGGGACTTGTTCAAGTGTTTTAGATGATCTTGAATTCTGTAATAGAAATGCACATGAAATGCAATAGCTAACCAATATATAGCAAGTGACAATTGTGAGAGATTCAACACAAATTGTGCTAGAAAGAATCACACCACAAAGGAAATTGTAATTTTTGGAAACAAGACAAGCCGAATATTAAATTTGAAAATAGATCAATTAGTTAAACCCGCATATTAGAGTACTATAATGTTAATCATAGAGTTGTAGCACCTTCAGTTGCAACATTATCCTAATATGTAAGCAACAAATATCCGGGAAGTCAGGGGATTGATAGCAAAGGTCAGCCCAGCACTTTGGGTCCATTTTTGGGAGGATTTACAAGCAGATTCCAGCAGGCCGAGTTTTGCAGTTACAGCCAAAGCTGGGCTCCAAGGGGGGTCGAATTTTATAAGTCTAAACTAGCTAAATTCCTTCGTGGGTTTTCCTGGGTTTTCTGAGAGGAGTTCGTGATTGAAATTTTAGAATTTTCTGGACGCTATTCGAGCATGAAATCCTAATTCTTATATTAGGGCGAATTGCTAGTAGCTAGGGGAATTCGCACCATTTTGTGGGTTCAACTTTGACTCGGAGATAGGCCAAACACTTTATGGGTTATTGTGGGTTTTGGTCAAGGAGCTTGAGGTTAAATTTGCAACATTTTCTGAGCATCGGAGGTGGAATTTCTTGGAGCCCCTTTCCAGCGAGCAGTGTAGTTTTCTAGGCAGCGCAGTGCAGATTGTTGCAGCAATTGGACAACCTTCATTTCAGCCATTTTCCCACCTGGGTTTGGTCATGCTTGTCCATTGAGACAAGCCCAGGTGCACCATCTTGTCATCCATTGTATTTGGCCTTCAAAAAATTAATAAAGTGGCTCAATAGTTCCATATTTGCAGCATTTCTAAGAATGTTTAACGTGTATTTCGTTTTTGTAATTTGTTGCACAGTTTATTTGCTTAATATCACTTGTATTCCTATTTAGGATCATTACAATGGTATTAGAGCATGATCTTGGCCCAACTGTGGGAAATTAGCCAGAAGATTATGGAAGCTTTGGGTATGAGTGCATAGTGACAGGTGAAACCGGAGACAAACCCATGGCTCAAGGGAAATCTAGTATGCAGAAATTTTGGGGTAGAATTCATTGGGACGATGAGAGGCTAGCTTAGTTGAGGAGGATGACAAACCAAACCCATCCTCACCCTTACAACAGAGACGTTAGAGGTGAGCAGGTCGTGGGGGTGCAACCATCTACATCATGTGGGGAAAGTCGACTAGATCAGGGCACCAGATCTCCTGAAAAGGAGCAAGTAGGACAGAGATGGTTAGAGGGTGAGACCAACGGGCGCTTTTGCTAGTGGAGACCTGGAATTAGATATCAGTAGCCTGAGGAGGAGGTTGAACATGATGCTGAGAGCCCACAGGATGGTGAGGAGAGCCCATAGGATGGTGAGGAGCACATCAATATACCTGGTGTGGCACAGGAGTCACCTTTATTAGAGACCTCTTTGATAGCCTCACTTGACACCTTGGTGGAGAGGATAGAACCTACACACATAGAGCCATCTATTGAGGGGGTGCCACCCATGGATGGGATTCCAACAATTGCTGAGGAATTTGGAGCTGTGACTGAGTTTACATGTGATAGATGCCCATGACAATTCCACCAGTTTCAAGTTGACCTTCTAGCATTACAAAGGAAGGTTGTGTTAGTACGTGACGCTATTCTACAACAGAACGAGGAGCTAGAGGGCATGAGAGCAGTTTGTGCCGAGTCCACGGCCAAATTGACTCACGTTGGGGAGCGGTTGGATTCCTTACTGGTGCATCTAGAGTGCACGTTGGGGCGTGAGAGAAACCCTCTTCGGGCATACATAGATGGGGTTGGCAACACTATTAGGTTACCTTGGCCTATTGGACAGAGAGAGACAAAGCTACCTAGTCAGATTTCATGTATTGACTAGGATAGCGAGATGAGACGACCTGAGTTGCACATGGTGCAACACCCGAATGTTGGGGTTGTTCTATGTGCAGGAGTTCATGCATTTGATCCCTCTCCTGGGTTTGGATGGCGAGAGATTTTGAGTTAGTACCCGGTGGAGTGGACTATGGAGATGACGGTAGTGGACCCAAGTGGAGCTCAGCAGGAGTTTCCAAGCACAAGGGATGCTGGAAGCCCTGACTAGCATTAGGATCCGAGAGGGACCACCTATCATTTTCCAGGTATACCGGTTGACTACGACCTAGAGGGTATAGTTGACTTAGCAGTCGAGCATGCACCTCTGCTAGGAGAGTTGCGGTCAACACCAGTGGCCAACCAATTTTTGGGCAGACTCCTTGGGTTGTCTTGGTATGACAATTGTACACAGGGTTTCATGATGATCAACATACTCTGGCAGGAGTTTGTTGGAGGAGATGGCATTGGCAGGCCACCAGATAGTGCCTTGTGTGGAGCTGGGGATTCTTCGCATTTGTGTGAGACACAGAGGAACAGAGCAGTGGTGGCATCGTTGCTGACACCTAGGGAGGTTCACTTCTTGGATCCCCTAGGGAGGACTTGGAGGGGAGGTCCCCTCATCAGAGAGCATGGTGATGCGACAATGGAGGTGATGATCTGGGTTGGATGTGGGCCGATGCATATGGACACAGCTTTAGGCCATCCCATTCAAGGATGGGTAGGAGCATCTAGCGTAGAGTAGTAGTCTGCAGATGGGCATGGAGATGCATGGGGGTGTGTCGTAGTATGTTGGACTGCGCTGTGGACTGGGAGTGCCTCGCATCGCATCAAGTACATGCAAGAGTGACAAGTACAGTGACACAGGCGGGACACAGGACGATACAGGATGGCATAATCGTAGCGAGGGTATCCAGCGGTGTACACGGGGTAGGCCGCGGTGTACAGTAGCATGTCTAGGAGTACTGGGATCATCGGTGGTATGCAGGGGTGTATAGTACTACACAACAAGGTCTTGGAACGTTGCCTCTAGGGAGACCCTTGGACGGAAACATTAGGCATACCTTTGGGCATAGTTCACCTAGGATCGACGGGGGCAGAGATGAGCGAATACTTGATGGTATCCGCGAGGACTCGCACGCTTGACCATCTTCTACATCCCTCCCGAGCGCAGTCGATTTTTCTGTTGACTTCTTGCACTCTGTGCATGAGCAGCAGAGGACGAGGAGGTCACCCGTGATATTTGGGTGACACTCAGTGCACTAGGGGGGAGACTTTTCAGCAGTGGCATTGGATTGGTGCGTCAGTTGACAACCACAGGTTGGGGAATGAGGTGATCATCTGCAGGGGTGGCATATCATTCATCACTGAGCCTACATCTATGGAGCTAGTCCTGAGGGAGAGATGTACACTCTTTTCTCAGGGCATGTCGAGACTGAACATGAGTAGAGGATAACAGTTACGACTAAGGTAGTTTCCTAGTATGTGTCCAGACTCCAGACTTTATATTGGCACATTATCAAGAGGGCGGATGGCAGACCCAGGGGAGATGGTTGGCAGGGACAGGAGGGATCCACATACCCTGAGTCGATTACGAGTATCGGATACCCATCTTTTGGTTTCATTCAGGGGTTAGCTCTTTGACACACGTGGCTTCCAATGATCATCAGGACTACACAGTGGCATGCACAGGGCATATTAGCATGCATTAGATTAGCCCACGATATATGGAGCCTATATAGTGATCACATGCAAGGACTAGAGACAAGGGCCAGAGGGATTCCATCAATTGACAGGGCAATGCCACAATAGGTCTGGCTATGGGATGCAGGGATTCAGTTGATCAATAGATCACTCGTGATGAGCGGAGTCGTGGGGGAGAGTGATATAGTTCACTCTTAGAATGACACATCGGGGTTCATAGAGGGTTTCATCATATGGGGAGACAAACATTCTCTGTTGTTGCACATGTTTGGAGTTAGATTTGGATGGGTAGGCCTTGGTGCCATGGAGATTCCCAGGCAAGACGTGTCTCACCTCTTACAGTATTCCGCCATTGAGTTCCAAGAGAGGAGGATACTGACTGCGCACGATGGGGAGTATGACATAGTCAGAGTAGCGCAGCGTCAACATGGTGGCACCACTCTGGGATTAGCAGGGAACTGGGGCATCAAAACTCTTCACAACTCAATAACCTTTAGAGATGCACCGGCTACTTTAGGGGGAGATCATATAGATCTTTCATTGGGCTTTAGTGATTCACTAATCAAGTAGGGGACTTCTGGTACTTTCACCGGGCAGGATAGTGAGTTGAGCAAGGGGAGCTTCATGTTGGACAGGATTGCCTGGGATCCTGGTATTGAAGGATTCTTTCACATCAGGATAGTGCAAAGGTGAGGCAAGACCCATTGGCACATCAGGGACCCTGGCACATTTTGCAGTGACAGTGGGGAGCAACAGTTAGAGAGGATGCTTGCTCAGGCATTTCTTGAGGACAAGCGATTTTTGGTGCATTGGAGGAGCTTGCCGAATGAGGATATCACCGGGAGGGTGAGCACATTTTGGAGCACCCAACTTTGAGGTCACTTGAGAGCAAGCAACATTTGGGAGGGGAGGACTGTCATGTTCCTTCTCAAACACATTTGTAACAGGGTGTTTCCACAGAGTTTTGCACAATTTTGGCTAAGGGAAAGAACCCAACATTTTCGACTTAGGGACTTAGGAGGAAATTCAACTTAATTTGGTTGCTAGTGGAAGGTGGGGGCCACCCAATTCAAATGGCTTGGAGGGAATTCAAAGTGCTGGATGGAGGGGCCCACATGAGGCAAGGAAGGCCCACAAAGATAGAAGGAGGAGAGAGCTCTCATTTGGATTCATTCATACAACTTGCAATCAAAATTACTTGACTGTTCGCTTTGTTGTTTAGCCGAGTCAACCATCTATTTAGCCACGAATCTCTCAAGCGAGAGATTCAACCTCTACTTCAGGGGACCATCCGCGTCTGCCCTAGAGAGGCAATTCCATAAGTATTTTAGGAGTTCTGGGAGTGTGTTACAACACTACCATTCAACCACAACAGGGAGTGCGTATTTCTGGCTAGTTGGAGAATACGCAGGGGGAGTTTGGAGCTATCAGTGATCAAGCATTTGCCGGGAGAGTTGGAGGATTGGGAGAGCAGCAAAGGGCCAGTCTTTCTTGTGAGTTTTGGAGCTAGCAGAGCCAACATTGCAGCAATTCGAATCACTTGGCCTGGGGACAGCATAGAGGGTCAGTCCAGCAATTTCGTGGAGCTGAGTAGGTTCCATAGGTCGGGACCCCATTAGGGAAGTTAGGGGATTGATAGCAGAGGTCAGCCCAGCACTTTGGGTCCATTTCTGGGAGGATTTACAGGAAGATTCCAGCAGGCCGAGTTTTGTAGTTGCAGTTAAAGCTAGGCTCCAAGGGGGGTCGAATTTTAGAAGTCTAAACTAGCCAAATTCCTTTGTGGTTTTTCTGGGTTTTTTAAGAGGATTTCGTGGTAAAAATTTTAGAATTTTCCAGACGCTATTAGGGCTTGAAATCCTAATTATTATAATAGGGGAATTCGCAGCAATTTGTGGGTTCGACTTTGGCTCAAAGATAGGCCAAACCCTTTCTGGGTTTTTGTGGGTTTTGGTCAAGGAGCTTAAAGTTAAATTTGCAGCATTTTATGAGCATCAGAGATGGAGTTTCTTGCAGTCACTTTCTAGCCAGTAGTGTAGTTTTCTAGGCAGCGCAATGCAAATTGGTGCAGCAGTTGGACAACCTTCAGTTCAACCACTTTCCCACCTGGGTTTGGTCATGCTTGTCCATTGAGACAAGCCCAGGTGCACCATCTTGTCATCCATTGTATTTGACCTTCATAAAATTAATAAAATGACTCAGCATTTCTGAGAATGTTTAATGTGTATCTCATTTTTGTAATTTGTTGCACAGTTTATCTGCTTAATATCACTTGTATTCCTATTTAGCATCATGACACTGAGCAACTCCTTAGGTAAAGTCTTTGTGGCTGTGTTGTGCTCCCTATAGATGTGATAACAAGAAACATGAGAAAAAACACATTTTTTTAAGTAGAATCTCTTCTAATATAGGCAACAATGTGTGACTGTGACTCTCTGAGTCTCATAGAACTAGTTAATGACAACCATGGAGTCTCCAAAAATCTATAAGGATCAACATTCTTTTTCAATAACAAACAATAGGAGGCACTTTAGAGCTAACAACTCTGCATAGTTGTTTGATCCTCTTCCCAGAATAATCGGAAGTTTGAAAGTGTGATGTTCCTAAAGATAAAGCACTGCCCCTTTCCCACATTCTCCACTAGCAAGGAATACCCCATTGAAATAAGCCCAAGGAGAGGAAGTATTGATTGCTTCAACTGTTATAATTCAAGGAGCATGTGTAACTTCTAAAGAAGGCTGAAGGGAGAAAATGGAAAGGACTTGAGCAACTACCCTATCGAGGGATGATAACTTATCCTGGAATATAGATTTGTTTATGGCAATCCACACTCCCCAAAATAAGTGGGGGAATGTTCTTGTACTGCGTTACACTTATCTACTCCCACTTGAGCCTCCATGCTTCAAGAAAATACCCCCCTTGCTATATTTTTCCAAAGCTAATCTTATTTCTGAAAGCCACCCATACCCCTTGTGAAAATTCCACAACAAGAATCCTATTGCAGCAACTGGAAATTATTCTCCTAATTGTTAAATAAATTTAACAATTTATTTACAGTTTCCTATAGTAAACACTGAATAACTCACACTGCAACCTACACAAATAAAATTGCAAAAGAATAAATGCTAGAAGAAATGCTAGCACACACATAAAATAATAGTCATTTTTGGACAAATGTCCCCGAAAAAAACCCATCTTCGGAAAATTAGTGCAACAGGTAAGGGTTTTAATATTAAGCAGCAGCGAAATAATCTGAGTAAACTGGATGCCCTAATTGGAAATCCTACAGAGAAATACTAGCAAGAAAAATCTAGTGAGGAAATCTCCTCACTCCACAGGCAAATCTAGGCTCTGACCTCAACTAAAATTGAGTAGTCCAAACTTTCTCTACGCAGCTACTGCGTCACCCTAGCACAGTCATTTCTGCACTCAGCTCGAACCAACTTCTCCTCAAGCTGTCTGATCTGCTGTTGTTTGGGAAAATGTCTCCCTTGGCCTCTAGAATATCTGCCTGGATTCTGGCACTGAAACTTTGCTTTTCCCCAGCATATTCAAAATTTCCTCTAGAGGCTACTGCATTGTTTTGCGTCAGCCTCACTGTGGCTCACTTGCCTCTCTGCAAATGCACTCCCTAGATTGGAATCCTTCCTCCGGCTTAATAGTCCCTGCCCCTCTATCACTACTTCAATCTCTGACTCTCTCTCCGACAACTAACTACTGCTACTTAGGAAATCGATCTGCTAAGAAATCAAACTACTCAAGTGTCTTCTCCAAGTGCCCATCGACTTCTTCTTATAATCCTTTGTTGGAACTCCGACAACCAAGATTAAATCTTAATTGATGGCTAGGATTAACTTGAATTCAATCTGTCTTGGTTTCTAGATCATTAACGCCTTGACTTAATTAATTCTGATTAATTAACCATATTCCCTAAGTTTAGACTTAGGAAATATTTAAAAAATGGCTAATAATCTAATTAAGTCATTTCTAGGCGGAATTTCTAGAAACTATTTCTGAGTTTTTGAGATCTCATGTATTATAGCCTCTCCACAAAATTTCGTGGCTAGAACACATTCGATGCTACAAAAACTAACACTCCCTCTTAGAGAGGAATGTGTTCTAGTGCTCTACTACACATCTTGTAGAAACACCCTGTTTCTGCATCATCTCCTGTCACGTTGTTGTTGTTTGGCTGCTGCTACCCACCAACCACTGCGCAACTCTAATATATGTTGCATCTGTGCTACTGCTGCCAAAACTGCATCTGCACTGCAACCCCCTCTCATCTATTGTTGCTGCAACTGCAACAACTTCCACTAAGAAGCATCCTAAATACTGAATGAACTATGATCAGTATGATGCATATGTCAACTGAGTCTCTAACTGTTGCTAGTATCTGCACTGTCACTGAAGAATCTATGCTACTACAGACTCTGCACTACTGCCAACTCTACATTGCGCTCTCAAGCATCTAACTGCTACTAGTCTTTGCAATTATCACTCCGGCATCTGACTACATCAACTATCACTGATCGATCCTGCAACTGAATATTGTGGGCCCCTGTAGCAAGGTATTGATCCAAGAAGCTGAATCCTCAAGGATCCTACCCATGTGTAGCGCTTTGGGGCTACAGCACCAAGTCACCACACCTCCCTCCTAGGGGTATATCAACAAACATGGCAAAGTCTTCCTCCAACATGGAGGAAAACCTATATATCTCTGTTGAAGTTGCCTACTCGTCCTGCTTCTCCTCCTTGTCCTTCTTCCAGAGAGGACACTGGGTATTGTAATGACCAAACTCACAACATCTGAAGCATTTGACCTTTGACAGGTCCTTGTTCTTCTTTCTCTACTCCCCCTGTCCCTGACTGGGACCCTTAGATGCGAGGGCCACATTCTCCTCCTCCTTCACCTGCTTCGATCCGCTACTGCTGCCACTGATGGAGCTCTTCAGTAGAGCTCGTCTCAACTCCTCTTACTACAAATCAACCCACATCCTCTCCCACCTTAGCAAGGTATCTTTGCCCAAGATACTTTGAACGAATACCTGCCACTCCTCGGAGACACTGTTTAATGCCAATCGCACTAGCTCTGTGGGTTGAGGCGCTGCCCCAATAGCTGACAACAGGTCTCAGACCTCATGAATCCTAGTGTGGAAGGGGTCTATGCTTTCCCCATTCTGCATCCTAATGCATCTCAACTTCTCCTCAAGTACATCTTCTGCTGCTAGGAAGTTCCCTGGTACATCGTGGAAAGTGTATCCCACTGTCCCACATCTCTTTAGCCGTACCCTTGGCCGCTATATGTGATACAACATGATCCCGAACATCATCTAGGATCAATCTCTTTGCCCGCACCATCTCCTTTCTGTACTCCTTCAGCTGACATGCATCCTGGGGTACTGCTACCATTGCATCAATATATGGTTTCAGGCCATATTCATCTAGAAGGAAGGACATCCTTGCCTTCCGTATGACATAGTTGGAAGCTCCATCCAACCTGTCCTGATCACGAAGCCCAATAGTGGCCATCTCAATAAATGTCGAAAATCTCCTCTTCCCTTTTGCTCAGCTATTCGCACTCCCTTCTGGAGTGAGAAATTCTGATCACAATGAATGTGGATTTGCAAGGGAAAATGAACTTCTTGAGACTAGAAGTTCCCTAAGGAAATTTTTCCTTCAGTTTGTGTTCTTTTTCCACTCGACGCTAGCTCTGCTCTAGCAAACTGTTGCAAAACTACTACGTCCAAATAGAGATCTTCTCTACGAGGTAGAATCACTCAATATGGACAGATCAAATTTTTTTGTCCCTCACTTAGAAAAATCGAAGCTCCTCAAGTAACTCAGCATCTCAATAAAGTGACTGCGCTACCTCTGAGGTTTTGATCTTCTGCCCACGCTTGAACAACAAAACTCCTTCTTTCTTCGCTACTGAGCTCTCTGACTAATCAACTGTGCTCTAATACCATGTGAAAATTCCACAACAAGAATCTTATTGTAGCAACAGGAAATTATTCTCCCAATTATTAATTAAACCTAACAATTTATTTACTATTTCCTACAGTAAATACTGAATAACTCACGCTGCAACCTATAAAAATAAAACTACAGAAGAATAAACGCTGGAAGAAATGCTAGCACATAGACATAAATAACACAGTTATTTTTGGACAAATGTTCCCGAAAAAACCCAACTTGGGAAAACTAATGCAGCAGCTGAGGGTTTTAATATTAAGCAACAGTGAAATAATCAGAATACAACTGGATACTGTAACTGTAAATCCTACAGAGAAATACTAGCAACAAAAATATAGTGAGGAAATATCCTCACTCCATAGGCAAATCCAAGTTCTGACCTCAGCTCAAAGTGAGTCTTCCAAACTGGCTCTGTGCAGCTACTGCATCACCCTAGCGCAATCACTACTGCACTCAACTCGAACCAAGTTGTGTAGTCTGTTTCTGTCTAGGAAAATGTCTCTCCTAGCCTCTAGAATCTTTGCCCGGTTTCTGGCACTGAAACTCTACTTTTCCCCAACATATTTGAAATTGTCTCTAGAGGCTACTAAGCTACTCTGCGTTAGCCTCATTGTGGCTCACTTGCCTCTCTGCAAATGCACTCACCGGAACTAGAATCCTTCCTGCGACTTCACTGGCCCTGCCCCTATTTCACTGCTTCGATCTCTAAGTCTCTCTCTGGCAACTGACCGCTACTATTCAAGAAATCGATCTGCCATTAGATCAAACTGCTCAAGTGTCTTCTCCAAGTGCCCATCGACTTCTTCTTATAATCCTATGTTGGGACCCCAACGACAAAGATTAAACCTTAATCGATGGCTAGGATTAACTTGAAGTTGATCTGTGTGAGTTTCTAGATCATTCATGGCTTGACTTAATTAATTCTAATTAATTAACCATATTCCTTAAGTTTAGACTTAGGAAATATTTAAAAACTGACTAATAATCTACGCCATTTCTAGGCGAAATTTCTATAAACGATTTCTGGGTTTTGGAGATCTCATGTATTCTAGCCTCTCCACAAAATTTCGTGGCTAGAACAGATCCGATGCTACAAAGACTAACACCCCTAATGTGAATGGGCATGTCAAAAAAAGGTGGGCCACAGATTCTTCAACATTTTTACAGAGAGTGCACTAGCTAGGCCCTTCCTTCTGCCACTTTTGTCTGGAATTTAGTTTTCAAGAAGGCACCACATAAAAACCCAAGCCTTTGTTGGACATCTTAGTTTCCATATTTTCTTCCATCACCATGCTTGGGCCTCTGACCTATTAGCATTAATTAAATAAATATAACCAGTTTTGGGTGTGTATTCCCCAAAGGGAGAGTGGATCCAACATAATGTATCCTCTCTATCTCTGAGCCACACATGCGATAAATTTAGGCCAACTGTATATTTTTTTCGTTGTTCCATAAAAGCTTCTAGAAGATTCAACTAGAATGCATCATCCCAACCTTGAGCCCAAATGGATGTGTGCAGATTGTTTGCCACCTGGTTAAGAGTTACCCTTCCATTGGTATTTAGAAAGTTTACCAAGTCACGAGGAGACAAAAATTTTCCCCACAACAAACCCACAGATCCACATCAATCCTCATATTTTCAACATTACCAACCTTTCTGGCAAGTCCTCCTTCAATCACAGAGAAAGATGACAAAACAACTTTCCAAATGACTAATATATTTGATTTTTTTCTTATCTAGAGAATGGATCCATTCTTCAACAGAACTAGGATATATATACTTTCTGTGTACAATTGAAGACCAAAGGCTCCTTGTAGAAATCAACCTCCAACCCACCTTTGCAGCAAGAGCTTTCACAAATAAAGGAATGGTTTTTTATGCCCCAACCACCCAAAGCTTTGGGCACTACAATTTTTTCCCATCGCACCCATGGAAGCACATATTCATATTTTGAACCTGCCCATAAAAAATGAGAGTAGAGTATGCGCATATTATTTAGAAGACCTTTTGGAATCCATGATAAGGACACTCAATATACCAGGATGGTCTCCAACACTGATTTAATGAGGACCAATCTACCTTCTCTCGACAACCATCTAAAGCTCCACACCTTTAGCCTTTTTCCCTTTTCGCAATTAATCATTGCCAAGTTGCCTTACCTATTGAGTTGTGTATATATACGCACTCAATTCTCATTTGTAAGGTTCAACATGTGATCTTCCTAATCTCTCTAACACAAGTGATTTAACCGACCAACACAATAAACTTTTTGATCACTCTTTTGTTCCTGGTTTGCATCTTCTCTCTAGTGCACTTATGATTCTTCTTTTTGGTGCACTTGTAGTAACAACCCTAGTTCATTTTACATGTAAATAAAATAAAACCAAGGTCACGGGACACGTATTCCAAACTGAATGATGGGCAAACATTATAGTGGGCATCACTTGTAATTTAATAATGGCTATGGAAATTGACAAAGACATTGGCAAAGGCAAGGGGCAATAAATGACATTTAATTATGAGAAATAAAGGAAAATAGGAGAAAAAGGAGATGAAGAGACACAAATATGCATGGAAGGAAATTAGAAAAAAATGAAGAAAAAGGAAAAAGGAAAGGAAGAAACTAGACATCAATAATAAAAAGGCATCAGAGAAATAGTTCACAACTTTTGTCAGGTCAACTTTGGTTCTCTCCTTCCACACTCTCATTCTCTCATACACTCTTGCACACTTAGAGCATTCTTGGAGCACTTCAACATTCACTTGGATTTGGAGGAAGGCAAGCAAGAAAGCAAAGGAGTAAGCAAAGGAAATCAAGGGAGTGCAAGGAGACAATTGAATCAACAACTACAACAAGATTACTTTGCATGTAACAGTTACATGTGTGATCTCCTTGCTGGATTTTGGATGCATGGTATATGCATATGGTTCATTGGTTATGTGTTGTCATTGGCATAGGGATTTGCCTAGATTGACAATGGCTTCAACCTTGTCTTGCCATTTCTTGGATAACCATGATGTAGTGGGTTCTCTATCTGGATTTTTGATTGGTTTTCAATTTCCCTAATGGTTGTGGGTTGGGATAGAATCTTTGGAGCCTTGAAATAACTTGGATTCCTTAGAGGTTGTGGGTTGGGATGGGAGATCTCTGGAGGCCTGTAACAACTTGGGTTCCTTGGAGGTTGTGGGTTGAGATAGAATCCCTAGAGCCCTAGACATCTTGGGAAGAGATAAATCTGGTTGGTATTAGTGATTTTTGGACCGTATAGGTGAGATTACTATGGCTAAGGGTTGAGGTGGTTTGGTCTCTGGAAGCCCTGGTTGGTTTTGTTTTTGTTTAACCCATATGACCCCACATTCATGCTTGGAATATGGCATGGGGGTGATTGGATGAAAGATAGAATTTGGTTTAGCCAATCTATGGCCAGGTGGTACGTGGAAGTCCCTAAATTCATTGAATTTTGCATATGTCAATATAATATATTTTCCTATTGTGATCTATGAGCACATGTACTGGTCATTATGTTGATCTTATGACTGATTTATCATGGTTTCTCTTCTGGTTATATGTTGGTTATACGCATGGTTTTATGATGTGCTCTAGCTATGGATCTTGTTCATGATTTGCTAAGTTATCAAATAGTTAATGAATGCATGGGCTTACAAGTGTCGTTGCAATTAGCTTGAGAGGGCATAGAACCTTCTTGGTGACTCTCACATGAAGTTCATAATTTTATGATCAAATATGCACTCATGACTTGTAGCTTATACGTTAATCATATGTTTCACGAAATGAGTATCAAGTATTGGGCATGTCTAGGTCAATATTTTGCTCAAGTTTTGAATGGTTGGCATTGTTATCATCATAGTTATGTTTCTGGAAAGTTATAGGCAGTTCTAGGTAGTGGTCTAGAGGCTAGCCTTAAAAAGTGGCATAGATCTCGCAACTGCTGCCACAAAACTAAGGTTTTTGGGTCATAACTGCATGGAGATAGGCTTATGGGTGCAGTTATAGCCTCCCAACCGCATGGACGTTGTGTTATGGGTGCGGTTGTGGAATTAAGCTAGTGAAATTGAGTTCCAACTCAGGGATTGATCACCTAGGGTGGTTGTCAAGCTCCTGAGTGGTCTGTAATCCTTAAGGGATGGTATTTTGCTTCCAGTTAGTCGACCCCACTTCCATAATTGAAACTTGGAGGTCGAGTAATATCATAGTGACACTCAGCTCATATTTCCCTTGCAGAGCTTGTAAAAGTAGGTAAATGTGGGGTGGGGTGTTACAGGGTGGTACCAGAGCAAGGTTGCAACACTGGACCTCAAGGTAAAAGAAGATCATCATATAGGCTTATATGTTTGGAATGCAGACATGATGGTTAATGGTTGTTATATGCATCGCAGTTATATGCATGCATGTCATTTTATTGTTGTTGTGGTTACATGCATGATAGATGCTAGTTGATCAGTGTCATTATATGTACATGAATCAGTTAGTCATGCATGATAGTAACTTCTTTTTATATGCATTGAGGTCATACGCATGATGATTATTGTCATTGCGGTTAAGTTCTTGATATTATTATGTATCATGCTAATTTGGATTGACTTGTGCAGATGTGACAGCCTCCCTTGAGATACACTGATATATGATTTGATTATGTCTTCTATTTGGTTTATCTAACATGGTATGTTTGCAGGAAATAGAATGCCAAAGATGAAGAGAAGAATGGTGGATTACAGTTCACATGACTCCCCTTACATGCCTGATGTGAATTTTATTGAATGTGAAAGGTCAGTTGAGCAGCAAGGAGAAGAGTATTCTCTTGATCTAGTAGATACATTGAGAAGTCTTAGGGCAGAGATCAAAAGTTGCAAGGCAGATAATGACAGGTTGATTGAGGCACAAGAAAGGCTTGCCAGAACTCAAGAAAAGCTAGTTGAGGTTAACGCAATGATTCTTTAGAGCCTTTTAGATTTGCAAAAGCAGGGACAACTGGGAATCAGTCATGGAGATAGATAGGAGGAGGAGAAAAATGGCGTAGATGGAAGTAGGTCTCAAAAAAGACAGGTTGGATGAGATGATATAGTGAAGAGTGGAAAAATCTTGGATACACCTAAGTGGAGGGCTAGCATTCATGCATTTTATTCTAGTTTTTCTTCCGGGAGACATCATTGCCATCACCGCCAACATTATTATAGGAGAAGCGAGAAGCAATACTTGCGAGAGGAGTTCAAGAAAGTCAAGCCTCCTACTTTTGATGGGGAAGAAAAACTGACATGGGAAGAATTTGAAAGACTCTTCAGGAAGAAGTACCTGTCTGAGAAATATCACGATGGAAAGGAAGATCTCAAGAAGCAGGTAAGAAGGAAATGTGGCCCTGTAAAAGAATTCCAATGCAGTTGAGAGAGGAAATGGGTCTCAACTTGTAGAGCAGAAGAATGAAGGAAATGACAGAGAACCATTGCGGTGTTGAGCTTGTGGTGGGGATCATCGCAGGGAGGATTACCCTTTGTATCAGAGTGGTGCAGTGGATGCGTGGTACGCCTCAGATCTACAATGCTTAGGATGCGCAGACAGTTAGGGATGTAGATCATAGCATTCCCTGGATCTATGGAGCAGTTGATAACAGGTAGGCAGGTCACCAGGCATCCATCATTGAGGTGGAAGTGGAACTAGAGGTGCAGTTTGAGGCAGAGCCTCAATGCATATTGTAGCAGAAACAACTCATGCTTCGGAACAGAGCAATAGAGCAGGTTAAAGTGCAGTAGAAGCACTTTGGGCCCGATGAAGCTACATGGTAGATGGTTGATCAGATGCAAGTATAATAGTTGGTTTCCAGTTATAGCTAGGTTCATTAAGAGAATTGGAATCCCTTGGGAGATGGTATGTGCATGTGTTTAGTTGGAAGGCAGTGTGCTTGGTGCAACAAGGTAAGGCAAATGGTATACTGTTATATTTATTAATGCACTGACAATTGTGTGTTTATGGTAATATGATGCAGGGAATTGTATGGCAAAAGAAACTACCATGAAATCTTGAAGAAGGCTCAGGTTGAGCTTTCCCTTGGAAGCACTGGGAACCATGGGGGTTGAGTCATGGTGTCTCTTGAAAGTCTTGTGCTTTCGGTATTTTGTGATTTGTTTGCGCTTTGATTTGCAGTTTTGATTGTGTCTAGTGCATGGCCATGCCACTTTGTTTGTGGTGTTGTATTGTTATTGATTTTGCATGGTTTTCTTCTTGTTTGCTTGTTGTTCTTGTCTTTTACATTTTGAAGGTCTTGGGAATTGGTTGGGGAAAGAGGAAAGTTAATGAAGCTTGGGGAGAGCTGATTGTAATCCAACAGGCAATGTAAAGGACCCGGATGAAGCCCGGTGCATGAATAAAGGGTAGCTAAACGCAAGAATATGACAACCATTTGGGCTAATTAGATCCATTGGGGTAAATGGACAGTGGCAGGACTATCATGAGAAAGTAATTACGAAAGGTAAAGTAAAAGAATTTGAGGCATTAGATGCCTTGGCGAAGTTGGGGGTTGTTGTTCTCAATGTTGTGCATGCGTTGCAGGGATAAAGGAAGTTCTCTTAACCTTGACCTTATGAACACTGGTAATTGTGTTGTGATCATGATTATGCTAATCTTTATATAAATATATATATGAATGCCATTGTCTGATAGGGTTGTCAGAGATCATTCTTGAGGAAGAATGATTGTTTTATGCAGGTGAATGGTATGAAAAGGTTCCTGGTTTTATGAGGAATAAAGTGGGCAGAGTAACCCTAATAGATCTATGAGGTTAGTATCATGTGGATATGATTTTGATATTTTGTTTTTATAACTATGCCTATGTTTATGTTATGGCAGGTGATGCTGAAGGATACATCAATGGAATGAAAGCAGTGTGATCTGCAGTATGCTGAGACAAACATGGATAGTGGAAAGAACCACAAACCCGAGATTTAGGTTGTGGATACACACAGTAAGACGTGGAAAAGACGCTAGAGGCAAGGTTTCCTGGTAGAGACAGTGTGGTCTATGGATGTGCAGCATTGTTGTTGTGTACATGTTGTACATGTTGTGTTATGTACATGTGGTACTGTGTCATGAGTATTGTGTAGTCGTTGTATCGTAACATGTGTATTCGTTGTGTTGTACTATGTGTATGTATATGTGTTGTGTGGTACAGCATGTGTAGGTGTATGTATTGTGTTGTACACATGTGTAGGTGTATGTATTGCATTATACACTGTGTGTGGGTCTATGTGTTGTGATGTACACTGTGTGTATGTGTACGTGTTGGGAATTAGTTCTCTAGATCCCTAGAGGCTGTGAATTGGAGCCTTGTAACAACTTGGGTTCCCTAGAGCTTGTGGGTTGGAGCCCTATAACAACTTAGGTGCCTTGGAGGCTGTGAGTTGAGATAGTAGTCCTTGGAGCCCTGGACAACTTGGGATGAGACTAATCTTGAGTTGTTGATATTGATGGTTGAGACGATATATTCTCTGGACACCGTTGTTGCTGATATTAAGGGTTGAGGCGGCATAGTCAATGGATGCCCTTGTTGTTGATACTACATATGGAAGAGAAGGCATTGAGTGCTTGCCGAGTATGGAAATCGATATAGTCTATGTACGGAAAGGACAAAGAACCATTTAAACGATAAGCACCAGTATTTTATTTCAATTTTTAAATATGCACATAATATGTGATTTTGATTTATGACGGTTGAGTGTTGAGCTAACCAGATGTGATATGTTTAATTTGACTTGCTATGACAGGAAGTAAACAGAATTGCAAGTGTACCTTATTGATGAACTATCAATCATGTATGATTTGAATTTATTTCAATTCCTTTTGAGTCTAATGGAAATTATGTGTTTGGTAAAGGAAAGCATAGAAAATGCCTGGTTTGGGTGGTTGGAACTGGATGCAAGAGTGTTAGTAGCAGCAAAAAGAATTGGAACATGTGACAGTGTGTTGTTAAAGCATTCAGGAGTAGGGCCATTGTGGGACACTAGTACCCCATAGTGTCCATTGATTGCCATGAGCATGCTATGACTGGTATGATGGTTTTGAGGTAGGTATATGCCTTGGTTTTTGGACCTTCCAATGCGAGGAAACCTTACCAAGGGATGGATCACCCGAGGGACTGTGTAGCAAAGAAGGAGATGTCGGGGAACTTGGAAGGTGAGTGACTGCACGGAAGGGGGAGAATGGATTGCCTATGGGACTGGGAAGCAGAGAAGGGAAGGTCGGGAAATAAATTTGTTTTGGTCATTAGAATTATCGGATGGAAACAGAAGCACATTGGGAGTGTGCCCTGGAACAATGAGTCGGAAATTGTTCACTGAGAGAACAAGTAGCGCAAAGATTGTAGCGTTGGACATTGCAAGCAGGGTTTGATTTTGGCAGTGGATTCTAAACTTCCTGGGAAGGAGGTGAGCCCTAGTATTACTTTTGAGGGTCGAGGTATGAGCCTCTGAATTCCCTTGTTGTTGATGCAGGCATCATATCCTTTTATTTGTTGATTAAAGCAAATGTGAATATGGTTATATGTGTATATTATTGTGAATACTGTATCGAGTTGTGTTTATAAAGCTCCATAGACAATATGATTATTTTTTGGTTGAAGTAAATGTGCATAAGCATATGTGTTGTCAATGTAAATACTACATCAAGATGGGTTTATAAAGCTCCATAGGCAGTATGTTTGTCATGTTTCCAACAATTTGTTATTGTAAATACTGCATCGAGTTGTGCTTATAAAGCTCCATAGGCAATATGTTTTGCTGGTCATAAGCATCATAGAACACCGAGGACGGTGTTCCCCCAAGAGGGAAGGGTTTGTAACAACCCCTCGTTGATTTTCCATGTAAATAAAATAAAACCAAGGTCATAGGAAACGTATTCCAAGCTGAATTATGGGCAAACATTATAGTGGACATCACTTGTGGTCTAATAATGGCTATGGAAATTGGCAAAGGCAAGAGTCAATAAATGACATTTAATTATGAGAAATAAAGGAAAATAGGAAAAAAGGGAGATGAAGAGACACAAATATGCATGCAAGGGAAATTAGAGAAAAAATGAAGGAAAATGAAAGAAAAAGGAAAAAAGAAAGGAAGAGACTAGACATCAACAATAAAAAGGCATCAGAGAAACAGTTCACAATTTTTGTCAATTCAACTTTGGTTTTGTCCTTCCACACGCTCATTCTCTCATACACTCTTTCACACTTAGAGAATTCGTGGAGCACTCTAGCGTTCACTTGGATTGGAGGAAGGCAAGCAAGAAAGCAAAGGGGCAACCAAAGGAAAGTAAGGGAGCGCAAGAAGACAGTTGGATCAACAGCTACAACAAAATTACTTTGCAGGTAACAAGTTGCATGTGTGATCTCCTTGCTGGTTTTTGGATGCATGATATATGCATGTGGTTCTTTGGTTGTGTGTTGTCATTAGCATGGAGATTTTCCTGTACTGACAGTGGTTTCAACCTTGCCTTGTCATTTCCTGGATATCCATGATGCAGTGGGTTCTCTATCTGGATTTTCTATTTGTTCTCAGATTCCCTAATGGTTGTGGGTTGGGATAGAATCTTTGGAGACCTTAAACAATTTGGGTTCCCTGGAGGCTGTGGGCTAAGATAGAACCCTGGAGCTCTGGACAACTTGGGAAGAGACCAATCTGGTTGGTATTAGTGATTTTTGGACCGTATAGGTGAGATCATTGTGGTTGAGGGTTGAGGTGGTTTTGCCTCTAGAAGCCCTGGTTGGTTTTGTTTTGCTTTAACCCATATGATTCCACATTCATGCTTAGAATATGGTGTGGGGTGATTGGTTGAAAAAAAGATTTTGCTTCAACCAATCTATGGGCGGGTGGTACGTGAAGTCCTTAACTTGGTTGGTTTTTGCATATGTTAATATAAGATATTTTTCTATTGTGATCTATGAGCACATGTACTAGTCATTATGTTGATCTTATGGCTGATTTGTCATGGTTTCTATTCTAGTTATATGCATGGTTCTATGATGTGCTCTAGCTATGGATCTTGTTCATGATTTGCTAAGTTGGCAAATGGTTAATGAATGCATGGGCTAACAAGTGTTGTTGCAGCTAGCTTGAGAGGACATATAGCCTTCTTGGTGACTCTCAGATGAAATTCAGAAGTTTATTATCAGATATGCATTCATGACATTTAGCTTCTATGTTCATCATATGTTTGACGAAATGAGTATCATGTATTGAGCATGCCTAAGTCAAGATCTTGCTCAAGTTCTGAATGGTTGGCATTGTTATCATTGTAGTCATGTTTCTGGAAAGTTATAGGCAGTTATGGGCAGTGATGTGGAGGCTAGCCTGCAAAAATGGCATAGATCTCGCAACCGCTGGCACAAAACGGAGGATTTTGGGTCATAACTGCATGGAGACAGGCTTATGGGTGTGGTCAAAGCATGGATACTGTGTTATGGGTGTGGTTGTGGAATTAAGCTAGTGAAACTGAGTTCCAACTTAGGGATTGATCACCTGGAGAGGCTGTCAGGCTCATGAGTGGTCTGTAATCCTTGACGGATGGTAGTTTGCTTCCGATTAGTCAGCCCCATTTCCATAATTGTAACTTGGAGACTGGGTCATATCATAGTGACACTCAACTCATGTTTCTCCTGCAGAGCTTGTAAAAGTGGGTAAATGTGGAGTGGGGCATTACACTTGTGAATCAACTCTATTGCACTTATTAGGTCTTATGTTTCCCGACCTTGAATGCTTCTTTTTTTCTCGCATATTGCATGAATCATGGTTTGCAGGTTGATTCCATTCAATCCTTTCACTCTTTTATGAATCTTGATACTAAAAGTACCAATTCTCTTTTCATAGTTTAGATACATCATTGACTTTAGTATAAATAGATGACATACTACTCTGGCCAACAAAGTAGTTTTGGGTTCAAAGCTTGTGCCCTTTTGCTGCAATAACAAATTATTAAGTGGGACAATACTTTCTTTCGCAACGTCACCTTGAAAATCATTCTGAAAGGTCGATTTTACTGTCAAATTTTGCAAATCCATATTTTCACTTCTTTGAGCTAATATACTGCATATTTATTGGGCTGTAGTGCGAATCTGTCTTTCAGTTATTTCGAATTTTTTTTACCACTAGCCGTCTATCTTGTATGGAATCTCATAGTTTTGTAATAATGTTCTAGAGTTGGATCTTTATGTTTTCAGATTTCAATATTTATAAAATGTCAATTTAATGTAATATGGGCCTAATCATTTTATGAGTAACATAGACTTTAAGCAAAGGTTTTTCTCTCTTTTTCTATAAATCAGGGTCCCCCGTTCTCTTTCTTAACTCTTATCATTTCAAAAATACAATCAACAAAGTTTCTTAGAGAAGTTTCCCTTCATAATCTGGATTTGCAGATGCACTCAACCGTTGGTTGTAGGTGCCCCAAAACTGTGTTTTTGCAGCTCTACTAATATCGTATCTTCTATTGTTCGTTTCAATTACTCTTATGGTTGCAGTGTTAATGTCTTGTTCGGTACAGGTGCATTACGACCAGACACTCTTCTAAGTCAAAGGGAAGACACCAACGTAATTGAAAGAAAAATTTCCTGTCCATCACTAAAAGCTGCCCTCAAATACGAGATATGAATCCAGTATAGATGTCCAAGAAGAAAAAGGTTCTCCTTGGTGAAGCCAAAATACTAGAAAATGACAATACAATTGTATCATGATCCATGCACCAGTAATCAACTAGCCCAATTTTCCCTGTTTCTTGTGTCTAAATTGTATTTATAGATATCTATAACAAGCTCTTTGAGATTAATCAATAGAGAGACATTTAACTTCCCAGTTATAACCTAGCACACAAGAAGTAGACATAGCCAAGATTTATGATAAGCTTGAAATAAAGGACAAATACCGATCCTTCAGCTTCCCCTTACTGTTTCCTTTTAGCCAAGGACGGATGATCAGCAGTGAAGAAGTGATTAAAACAGCCAGCTTGAATGAACATGACAAACAGGGTCTATTGCTCTACCTCCAAAGTCAGGAGGAGCGTGTTCTCAGTTTCTCCTATCACCTCTTTGCTTTTTATTTGAGCAACTCCCGAGATGCTTCTTTACTTCTACATTAGATTAATTGCTTGGATACTAATTCTCAAACCATAAAGAAATTGTGGGTAAACGGTAGATATCACCATCAAAATTGGAGCTTTATAGAGGATTTCACCCGCATAACTTTAATTATTATTTTAAAACATTGTGAATTAATAATTTATTGGAGTAATCTGGGCTAGGCCGAGATGAAACTTAGTGGCTACCACTATAACAACAAGAGTATATTCAACAGCCCATAAGCTTGATATTATATACCACGAATTTATATTCAACCGCCCATAAGCTTGATATTATATACCAGAAATTTATGACTTAACAAGAGCAGAGACTCCACAAGAGCGGGGAAGCTTACTCCATCCAGCCTTATCACAAGGACTAAATGAATTAAGAAGAATATGGCTCACTCTTTGTGACCAAAAATTCAAGGTGATCTCACAAGAAAAGACAGTACCATGTAGGAGAATGACATGATGATCGGTATCCTGTGACTCTGACTCCAACCTGCATGAGAGAAGCGTCCTAAACCTAGGTAGCTCGATGAGGACTGAACCGAATAACTAGTATTTTGAGGATATACTCAATAACCTACTGTATCGACCAAACTCCAATTATTCCAAGCATTCTACAAACAAGATAACCTTTCACAGCGTTGGTAGTGATGCAGAAAAATTGAACCAAGCATTACAAATTTTTTCAACTGCTAACCTAGGATGGTCTTTTTGACACAAATTAAGGTAAGAGGAATTTAAACATACTTGAGAGAAGGGTCCAGGTACTGCATGCCTTTGGTTGTGCCGAAATAAGGCACTCTAGTTTCCACCCCAGGAGCATTATGGAATTCATCTGTATGGGGATCATAAACTAGGCTAACTCTCTCTGCAAAACATTCGGTGAGTGGAGCCACAAGGACAGATACATCAAACCATATTCTGAACCAATCTCTTTCCCAACTCCATCTCTTGCACAGGGCGCTACTGGAATTGTACTCGTCTGTGAGTTTAGCTTCAAGCTGACTTCCTCCTGTGCCTGGCACGATAACAATAGGGTGTAAGCTATTGTTGCTTGTTCTCTCTACATATGAGTATTCTTCTCTACTTGATGCACAGCAACATATTAGTAATGCCAGGAGGCAATGGAGAAGCACCACAGGAATTCCACAGAACGACATGAATGAAATTGGCATTCTATTACACATACTCGCCCAGCTAGTTAGTGCAATCAGCTGATGATGGGCAGTTAGTAGGACATCCCTACAATTATTTTGCTGGGTGGGGACGCCATAATTCAGTTGAAAGGAGCGTTAAAGGAAGGAGCATGTCTCATCGCTTAGAGAAATAAAATACTCGGGAAACCTGCCTCAATTTCATCGAATACATAATCTTGAAGAAAAATAGTCAAAGAAATCTGTCTCAGTTTGAAGAAATTGAAAAAAAACAGGTAGAATTGGTATCGGGCGTATTGTTTAACTACTCTGAATGAAGTCAGTAGAATTCAGACCAACGAACTTACCTACTTGAGGAGAGTTTTACAAGTGGTTTCCTACTCTCCCCAGCTTTACAAGTCACTATGTAAGTTGTCTGTGACCAACTTCAGTGTCGTCATGTGCGAGTCACGACTATCCTAGTTGGACCTCGACACCATGGTTTTTTTTAAATGGTTTACCTCTCCCGTTATCGAGGAGAGGCAGTCCTCAGCCCCATGCAGGTAGCGGTGTAATGTAAGCTTGTTTATTAAATGTATACAAAAACACATAAAATAGAAAAAAAAACGAAATATATAAAAGCTAGTAAAAATTAAAATTTATATAAATTAAATAATGATTTTTTTAACTATTTTAAATTTAAGTAATACGTAATAAATATGTAAATTTTAATATTTACTTATCTTACAATAAAGGAAGATTTTTAAACTATTGTCATATGTGTATCTAGTTTTAATAATAGATATTATTAAGTTGTAAATGTTTGTTACAATACTATGTTTTATCAATACCAGATGCTTTGATACTATATTTAAATTTAATTAATACACATCATAAACTTAAATTATATTTTACAAAAAGAATTAACTTAAATATTCACCCCACTTTATGATGGATATTATTTCCTGTAAATAGGGTTTGTTTACATAACATGGCTTTCAATCAAGATGCCAAATCCATAACTTCATTTCACAATCTCAAAATAATTTAATTCTATAACATTTTTAAAAATTAAATCTAAATGTTACTTTTGATATATATTTTAAACCTTCTTTCCTCATCACTACTATGGAGAGAGAGAGATGGGGGGTGGAGCTGGGACAAAAGGGGAGAAAGAGGAAGGAAGAGATAGATGACTTGAGAGAGAGAAAGAGAAAGAGTGAGGGGTGTTAGAGTCTTATAGTGATAGGATTCATAATTTTGAATTGCTTAAGGTTAAGCCTTGTGATATTATACATACCTCTGCTTTCTGCAAAAATTTTCCATGTTAAAAATTTTAAAAATGTAAAGAGTGTATGTCCTAAAAGAAATATCAAAGGACAACAAATAAGAAAATATCAAAAAATGAAAATATATGAACCCCAAAAACAAAAACAGATCAAGAAAGTGTACAAGTTTAAATGTCACTTCTATTTTACTGCTTTACTGTCTTAAATAGTGGTTGTGTGCAGCTTGTCATACATGCCACAACCCATGGTAGTCAAACTGCTTAATCTTGACTATTGCATGCTTTAAATTTTATGT
This sequence comes from Pinus taeda, assembly GCA_000404065.3. Classification (NCBI taxonomy): domain Eukaryota; kingdom Viridiplantae; phylum Streptophyta; class Pinopsida; order Pinales; family Pinaceae; genus Pinus; species Pinus taeda. The sequence continues at coordinate 107,671 of APFE031594749.1, read as the reverse complement.
TTATAGTTAGATAATGAAATCTAACCAAACAGTTTAATCTTGGAAGATCATTAGATAAGTAGAGAAAATAAAAGGAGCTCATCAGTTTGATCTGAGCCATTGGATGATATAAGGTTAGAATTAGATAGTTTACTTTTCAAAAGAAAAATGAATGATAAAGGTTTGTTAGCCTAAATGCACCCAAATAAAATGAAGAAAAAATGGTAGGGTAAGTAATGGGTAAGTAAAAGAAAGGTTGCTGAAGTATAAAGTTGATTGAATAAAAGCACATTTATCATGCTTAATTATATGTTTCAAGGTGCATGAGCAGTTAACAAAGTAAAAACAATGGTTTACAAGTTCATTTAATTAACTCCCTTTCATTCATTTCATCCTTATACTTACTAATTTCCCCATCCACAAGTAAGTTCTAGCACTAAAAATCATTCAAGTCATAAAGGTTCAGAGCATTTCTCTGACTTCTGGTGGGACTGGACCCTCGGCTTAATGACTTATAGACATCAAGTGTTAGAATTCTCCATCATAAAATTCATTTCCCTTCATTACCCTAATAAAACCCCTTTTCCTAAGGTTAAACTTCATTTGCCTATGAAAAGTAAACAACTCCATGTTGAATTCCATTTCATTCAAAATACCCACAAAAGATTTTATCCTAAGTATGAAGTGTATGTAATTAAAGTGTGCAAATATTACATTTATGCTTAAGGGTACGTTCACTCGCTCATTTTATATTGATTTTTTAACATAATACTATAGCTCCCAATATACCTTGTTCTGTGTTTAATGAAGTTCCCTATTATGAAGTAGGAAAGAGTTCCCTCTGTGGACAGAGGCAACCCCTCTAGCGCTAGAGTTGGTCTAGTCACAGCAAAGACAAAACAACAATTGATTCCCTTAAATAGTCATTGTTAGAGGTCTACCTCAAACTGGTGGTTGATGAAGTTTCGTTTCGCTGCTCCAACTTTCGTTTCCTTCTCCTTAATGAGCAATCAACCTCAAACACTACAAGAAAACAACAGAGCACGTAACCGAGAACAACAATGATATATTTACTCATAAAGTCAAGAAATCATGAGCTATCAAGTAAATTACATATAAAACATAGGAAATCATCTTTGATTGTATTAATAATAAATCAAGAGCAAATATTTCAACCAAGTCTTGACGTCGCAAGCCTTCTCAGAGGGTCCAACCAGTATGTTTCTCCAAGCATTTACTTTTCTAGGATGGGTATCCCAACATACAATATCTCTCTCTCACTCATAAGCTTTAATACAAAGTTAAGGGCACTCCACAACCTCTCACAAGCTATTAACAATCTCACACTTGTCACACTCACACTCTCTATCTATCAAACTCAAAAGCACTAGCAACACTGCCCAACCAAAAGAATTAGGCAAACTAGCAAATCATAGCAATGGTGAGTGATTTTATAGGAGGAGGAGTCTCCATGAAATGAGGGAGAGGGAGCTTATCCTCAAGGAAGGTAACACAAAAGACGGAACTACCATTCTAGAGGGGGAAGGACGACCCAAACTAACCCAACAACCAGGTCTAGAGACATCCAAAAGGCCAACTATTGGAACAAATTCGCCCAATCTGGATCGTCACAGGTCATGAACTGGGGACTAGCGACAACGTCGCAATGATACAGTGCATGACAGAGAACCGTCGTGGATTTTAATGGTTTCCTAGCGACGATACAGAAATTTAGGCAAAGAGGATCAATCTTCAGCATCAGAGAGCATTTGCTTAATATTCTTACATTGGTGGGAAGATATGAACATGTTTATTTGACAAATGACACAGCAGAGAGACTGAGATAAGGACAGTGACGAATTACTGTGTAACAGATGCCCCCTAAATCATGAAGTCCGAGAGAGTGGGAGGGGTGAAATGCTTTACAAAACTGTCTGCACTGGAAAATTGCCTCGAAGATCCTACAGGCGCAAGTACAACTGATATCTCTGATAGTGAAATACATATAGTCTAGGCATGGGCACAGCCATCCAAAAGACATATGAAACTAGGTCTTTGGTATGGACGCAGCCATCCAGTTGACCAGACCATGATAATGATAAAGGTATGGTCGGAGCCATCCATCAAGAGTCATATATGTAATCACGAACCAACCCACGCAGCCCGAACATATGTAATATTAGTCCGGGGTCTTGAAACCCAGCCGTCCATAGTACAAATTCTAGCATGCGAACAAATGTGCTGAGGTCAAGCATGATAGAAAGTCGCTTGATTGTCGGTCAATAATGAAAACCGTTAACAAGCGCGAGAGAAACCACCAATAATATCAATGGCTCTCAAGGTACTGCCCAATACAATCCACTAAGTGTGAAAATGAGCTGAAGTCAAACACTCGTGGAATCACCCAATCGAAGACCAATGATGAAAGTCTATCGTCAGGTGCAAAGAACTTTCGATTGAGGCATGCAAGCTCCAAGGTACCGAAAGGGATCTCTTGACCAATCTCTTGGATAGTGAGCTGGCGTCGACAGGAGACGATCTATCACAAGAGGGCCATAATGTTTCCCCCATCAACAATGTGAGATAAAGAACAAGTGGTAGATGGTGAAACAGAGTATCAGAGGAGGAGGTAAGGGTGTGAACTACATAAGGATTATACTCTTGAACATATCGGCGACATGACTCCGGAATGTGGCAACATTTTGGTACTAAGGGATACTTGATGAAAACAACATGGATCAAATGGAATGAGGCAAAATGGCAACCCAAAACCCTAGAAGGCCAAATGACGATGTGTGGATATCCCAACCCAACAAGAAGCAAAAGTGTCGATGTTCAAGAGTGACTAGCTGCCGCAAGTAACCAATGATTACTTCCAAATTTCCCCCCACTATTTCTAGCGAGTACCCCAATTATATCATATGCTTGTAATATAAGTTCGACCTTCAGACTAATCCAACCTAGTAATAGTTTAATGAGCCCTAGGGAGGAGAAGCTCGAGTCTCGTCATAGTGACGAGTCCAATGTCGTTAGGGTTTAACGAGTCCGACATAGGGAAAACTCTGAGTCTTTTTCATGTTTAGAGAGTTTGAAAAAGATACCGAAAAGAAAACTCTAGGGGGGTCCTTTTTCGTAAATTTGTGTCCCTCGAACCTGAAAAAGTATAAAACAATACCCGAGAGAACCACTTGACCATTACAACCAAGGAGTACTTTTCGTAGTTAGTGTTCCCGATCCGAAAAAGTAAAAAAGCGATCAGAGACACGTGTTTCATAACCAAAATTGAACTTGAAATGACAAAAGCTTGGCCATTTTTTTCGCATTTATACGGTTGGAAAAGAGCTAAAAGTGGACTGCCTTTTTATTTCGTTTAACGAGTCAAAAAGGAAAAACTCGACAATCTTTTCATATTTTACGAGTCAGAAAAGAGCTTAAAGGTGACTCATCCTAGAGGAATGAGTGGTATAAAGGGTAGCAACTGGTTCCGACAATGGCGGAACTGCTCAAAACATGTAATGGTTAAGAGGTTGGCTGATAAAACCATTCATCGCTGCGGTCACTCAAGAAAGGAAAAACCACCAAGTGAAAGCATATGCTCGGCCAAAGAGATGGCAATGATGGAACAAAACAACCAAGACTCATCTAGCAGAATTTAGTAGATAAAAATGGCAACCACGAGATGTAAATCGGGTATGGGTTCATTTTTACACAAGCTTGAACCATGGAGAACTCAGCTTGGATTCGGTTTCATGTTTACACAAGCTTGAAACAAAAAACTATGTTTGTTATACATTCACATGCCCCCAGCATAATGATGCAAATTGAGGTACATGCCCCCCAAGCTTCATTGCATTCAACGAGGTGGATGGAATAAAGGTTCACTTTTGAGGATCTTGGAAGACTCGACTCAGATTTTACGAGATCTTAATCAAAGACTCGATTTGGAAAAGGGAGTTGTTTCATTTTTTAATGAGGTTGACACAGTAAAAGAACTATCCTCATAACCCTTGTTTCATTTTTTAATGAGGTTGACACAAGATCAAGAACTATCCTCAGTGATCCTTGTTTCATTTTTGAACGAGGTCGTCACAAGATCAAAACTATCCTTAAGACACCCGATTTCATTTTTTAACGAGGTTGACACAGGAACAAACTATCCTCGGAACTCCTTGTTTCATTTTTTAATGAGCTTGATACAAGACAAGGAACTATGCTCCATGATCCTTGTTTCATTTTTTAACGATGTTGACACAAGATCAAACTATCCTCGAGACACTCAGTTTCATTTTTTAACGAGGTTGACACAAGAACAAACTATCCTTATAACTCCTTGTTTCATTTTTTAACGAGCTTGACACAAGATAAGGAACTATGCTCCATGATCCTTGTTTCATTTTTTAATGAGGTTTACACAAGATCAAACTATCCTTGAGCCTTCTTGTTTCATTTTTTAACGAGCTTGACACAAGATTAGGAACTATGCTCAACACTCCTGTTCATGGGCTATATGAGAACATGGCTCCCAAGAGGTCTTCACGGGATGGAAGAAACATGCTACGGGAGGAACACATGTCATGAGACACCAATGACAAATCGGGTTCCAATACCCCCAGTACATGAGACCATCTGCATGATCATCAGCAGAGGCAGAGATGGAACAGGTAACCACATAATTGACATGTGGCAAGGAAGGTACTGCTTGTGGATAAGAATTGATATGGGACGACAATTGCACAGAAGGCACCGGGGGACTAAAGAACGATAATTGATCTATCATTCTTCCATCGTGTGGGAAAAAAACCACAAAGAAAAGGGAAGAGACAAGGGCCCCCGTGGCATAAATATAGTCACGACCAAGGAGAAGACTGAACTCTAAAACACCTTGGACAACCATTACGTATATATAGACGGTTTTGCCTCCTAAAGTAATAGGGAACTTTGGAAGGATCCCTAAAGGGTGATTGGTTCCTCCATCAAAGGCCAACAGATTCTGCGTGACCTGCACAAGCTGTGGGGAGCCCAAAGCTTTCCAAGTAGTGAAAGGCATGAGGTTAACCGACACACCTTCATCCAAGACAGTGCTAGGTACTACCTTATCATAGGCATGTACTGTAATCTGAAAAGGCACGTAAGATGGAAGGCGGAATGTAGTCAAATGACTCCAGTCGAAGGAAACGACTGAACTACTTGGTGGGGGTATCATATGATTTCCCCCATGCTCAACAAGAACCGAAGAAGGACCCTGTGAATCAGCTAGGGTAGGAGAGTCATTCTCAGACTCAGGAGAATCTGACGAGACGAGAAGAACATGAGTAGTATAATCATGATGCTCCTCCGGAACAGAGTGATCAATAGGTGGTGAATCCAAGTTGACACTCTCTCTGACCAATGGTTGGTCTAGAATAGGCTTAGCACAACTAGGTTTAGAAAGAGGATGATGGACAAGAGAAGAATCTAAGTCAATCTCTTTGTCAACGGGGATAGGGTCTGAAGAGAGCCTCTGATAACCAATGGGAAGCAGAGGTGAAGAAGCTGTAAGACTTTCCAAAACGGCGGAAGCTTTATCCATGAGTGGACAAAGGTGAAGGGGATGGTTGCCTTCACATAGTCTACAGGGGAATCAAATCTTCCCTTTCTTCTTACCGCTGCCAGTCGATAGGGTGGCATCGTCATGATATTTAGAGGATGATGAGGGATGAGCCAGATCGTGAGACCAAACTTATAATATCCTCGGAATAGCAGGACAATCACAAAGAAGATGGTCATCCTTGCACAATTTACAAGGAAACTTAACCTTTCGCAAAGGAGCAAAAAGTGTCACAACTAGTGACGTACTTGGGACATGAGCTGGATGGGTGGCCGGACACTTATCCGACTTCTTTTTCTTCTTCTTATTAATCTCCTGGTTACTAGATGTGAAACTTTCACCAGTCGAAGGAGGAGATGAAGGTGAAGAAAGAGGGGAAGAAGGTGCAGGATCAACCCTGGAATCAATGTGTCGTGGTTTAGACAAAGGAGATGGTGGAACATGAGTCATGATGCTCGGGACCACCAAGGTTGAAAATAACCAAACGGGCAGACCGATGGTTAACCCAGGCAAAGACAATGTTGCCATATACAGAGCACCAACATTTCCAAAAGGCGAAAACAGACCAGGATTTCCATCTGGGGGAAGAACTTGGCTGGTAGACTCGAGGAATGTTGCCATCGGGAACGAGCTTGAAAAACACTCTTATCACAAACAAGAACTCGAACTGTTACCAGGAATATTTCGTGGGCAGTAAATTTTATGATGTAGGAACAAAACTTGACCTTTTCATGTTTCAAGAGTCGAGAAAAGGACCAAAAGGTGACTCTATCTCTTTCGAGGTTTAATGAGCCTGAAAGGACAAGTGCTCAGATGGACCTTTTCTTTTAAGGAGTCCGAAAAGGAACGAAAGTGACTACTCTGGAGAACTAGGAAAAAGGTTTACCAAACAATCGTAAAATTGCATATACACCTTGCCGATCATATGAAAACCAAGGAGTTTCTGTACGATAGTCAATCTTCCTGAATGTTGTGTTCGGTGCATTACAGTTTGCAAGGCGGAAGACACAGCTTCCTAAGGATATAGGATGATAACCTAGTGGGGTCTCCCAACATATACTCGATGGTACTGGGAGCACAAGTTTGTACTAGAAGCTATTGAATCACAGAAGTAGGAATCACCTAACCTTAAGCGAAAGAAATAGTGACTAGGTTTAATGACGCCGGAGCAAATCTCTAGCTTAGACCTCTAAATAATGTGCGTTAAGTTCCAATGCGTTGTTAAGTTCATTCAGTTCATTTTAGAGTTGATCTTGAATTAGGTTTCAATTTCTAGGCCTTACCGTATGTATATCAAAAAACCCTAGGATGCAACTAGAATGAGTAAAACATATTTCATTTTGATGAACACCTACTTAAAGGAGGGTAGAAAGTTCGTCCCCAAACAAACACAAGCGAATGAAAACACTAAGAAACACAATGCATCAATACACTAATCTCACGATGCATCGATACTACTAATGAAAGATTTAGAGTTCTCTTTTCAATTTCTCAAACATGAAAATTTGAAATGCACATATACTTTCACTTTCGTATATCAAATGAATGCAATTTTTTATTTTTTTTGTTTGTTTTGAATTTAAAGAGACAAGCAATCAAGTGTGAACTAATCGATCCAAACAATTGTGATCTATGCTTGGTAGTGAAGAAATCGAATCAACATTAAAACATCGGTTCAAAAATCGACACTAAAAATCAACCAGCAAGAAAACAAGCAGCGAAAAAGCCTCAAGCAAATCAATAAGACAGTTGTAGATGAACCTTGGAGAGACAAGTAACCCAAGCAAATGGTTTTTCGGTGAAACCTCTAAAGAGCTAGGTCACATGGTCTTAAGACAAAAGATTCACTTAAATGAAATCAACGAGATAGTACCTTAACCAAAAGCAATCAAAACAAGCTAATGAGAGACAAGAAACAAAAAGGGATAAACAAGATTGATGGATTCGGGAGGTAAAGTTGTAAAAACAAATTTACAGGAATCGTTGCAGGTGTTACACTGACAACTAGAGACTAGTCGCTAGTGTTACACTGACAACTAGAGACTAGTCGCTGGTGTTACACTGACAACTAGAGACTACTCGCTAAAGTTCACCAGTTTTCAGCGATGGTTCGATTTCAGGAGTCGTCGCAGGAATTAAACTAGAAACCAAGACGAAAGCCAAATAGTCACGGGTACAAAGCTAGAACAGCAGTGACGTTGTCACGACTGTTAGGCTATCTTCAGCGACGATCTTACTTAAGAAAAAAACAAAGTAAAATCACCTAAATGATGCCAGATTATTCTTCCAGACAATAAGGGGACTTCCCAGATTGACCCAAGTAACCCAAAAACTGATGGTTTAACCCCAAAATTCAAGAGACACCAAATCAAAACCAAACAAAAGCAAACAAGAGAAAAAACATACAAAGGACTCCCTAGCGAAGTCGCCAACTTGTGAAGTAGGAAAGAGTTCCCTCTGTGGACAAAGGCAACCCCTCTAGCCCTAGAGTGGGTCTAGTCACAACAAAGACAAAACAACAATTGATTCCCTTAACTAGTCATCGCTGGAGGCCTACCTCAAACTGATGGCTGATGAAGTTCTGTTGTGCTACTCCATCTTCCGTTTCCTTCTCCTTAATGAGCAATCAACCTCAAACACTACAAGAAAACAACAGAGCACGTAACCGAGAACAACAATGATACATTTACTCATAAAGTCAAGAAAACATGAGCTATCAAGTAAATTACATACAAGACATAGGAAATCATCATTGATTGTATTAATAATAAATCAAGATCAAAGCTTACAACCAAGTCTTGACGTAGCAAGTCTTCTCGGAGGGTCCAGCCAGTATGTTTCTCCAAGCATTCACTTTTCTAGGATGGGTCTCCTAACATACAATATCTCTCTCTCACTCATAAGCTTTAATACAAAGTTAAGGGCACTCCAAAACCCCTCACAAGCTATTAAAAATCCCACACTTGTCACACTCACACTAGCTATCTATCAAACTCAAAAGCACTAGCAGTACTGTCCAACCAAAAGAACTAGCCAAACTAGCAGATCATAACAATGGCGAGTGATTTTATAGGAGAAGGAGTCTTCATGAAATGAGGGAGAGGGAGCTTATCCTCAAGGAAGGTAGCACAAAAGACAGAACTACCATTCCAGAGGGGGAAGGGCGACCCAAACTGACCCAACAACCAAGTCTAGAGACATCCAGAAGGCCGACTGTTGGAACAAATTTGCCCAGTCTAGATCGTCGCGTGTCATGAACTGGGGACTAGTGATGATGACGCAATGATACAGTGCATGACAGAGAATCGTCACAAATTTTAATGGTTTACTAGTGACGATGCAGAAACTTAGCAAAGAGGTCAATCTTCAGCATCAGAGAGCATTTGCTTAATCTTCTTACATTGGTGGGAAGATATGAACATGCTTATTTGACACATGACACAGCAGAGGGACTGAGATGAGGATAGTGACAAATTACTGTGTAACACCTATATAATACCCCAACCCTTAGTTTAGCTATAGACTATACTTTCCCCATATTCCCAACAAAACCCACTTAATGCACCACTGCATGGTAAAGCTAAACTAATCCCGTCATTAAGCCCCTCCCAATCATTTAATCCCATGATTAAATCCTAAATAATCCCAAACTGCCAAGAATTAAAGCCCTGGGCTCCCCTAAAACCTATGCTTATATCACCCGCACACATCCCTTGCCAGACTGTCGTTCGATCATCAGTGCCCACAACCAACGGTCCACAACCATATTGGGTTCACCCAATGTCTGACCGTTAACCGCCCGATAAAGTGGTTTTACCTGACCCCATCTCTGCTACATGTCAAGCGCTAGCATAGATCGAGTGGCCCCTCCTAAATACCTCTTCCTCCATAAAAGTAGTGCGATGGCTTGGGAAACTGCCTCCCTGCTCAACCCGCCCACTGCTCATGTGTAAAATTCCCGCCAAAAAGTGACTTTTGCTCAATAAAAAGGCTGAGAATCCCTATTCGTCTTTTTTCACTCATTTTCTTTGCAAACCTCTGCAAACCATTGCGACACCTGCAAATGCTAAATTCAATAATTGACCTCAAATTACATTCCTGAAGAAGTTGCAGAGACCCCATTCAAGCTCTCAAACCTTACCAGAGCCATTCAAACTTTTGCAATTGCCGCGAACTCCGAAATTTGAAGTCAATTCACCTAAATTCCAGGTATTTGAAAACAAATTACCAGACACCTTTTCAAATTTGAAAATGTTCAGTCTTTAAAGTGTTTTAATTAAGTAAAATTAATTGAAATTACTTTAAAAATTAAATTGTGTGCCCAAACCCTTCTGAAAGCTTCTAGTTTCCTTCAAAACCTCTTAATAAACTTGTATTTCCAAATTCAAATCCGCAAGAACTGAATTATGGTTGCCCCCGTCGCCATGAATGTCAGACCTATCACAACTCCCCATTTGGACCTTGACCACTTTCCCCTGGTGGACAGGGATTTTCAAATCAGAGACACAAGTGCATATGAAGCCCTGCTCAAAATTCATTGCTTGAGTAAAGACAGGTATCATTGGCCTTTGGGACTCCAATTTGCCCAAATACCAGTTTCCCCAAGTACATATCTTTCTTGAAATTGTTCGTATGTGCCATGCCTGTTACATTCCCAGCCGGAGGGTTATAATGTTCCCTGACTAAAAATTCTTGTTTACGATCACAACTAAGTCAATCAATGAGATTTTGCAAGTCCAACCAGGTCCAAACCTAACTCCACTCTCCATTGGGGATTTGTTAGACCTGTACACCAAATTGAGTCCATCAAAATTGGCCCAAATATTTCAAACTTTCATTGTAGAAGAGCAGCACATTCCTAAAGATGCCCCTCCATATGTTTCTACCATTTTCTTTGAAAGGGGCAAGAATATTGTGACTATGATATCATGTATTTTGGGCTGTACCACTGATGAATTTTTTGATGAACTCATCCTGGCCTTCATGTCCATTTTTAGCCCAAGAAAGACTCCTGCTACTTTGTACAATTATGCCCAGTTCATAGCTGAGAGGATGCATGAATAGTTTACCAGAATGCACAATGAAAGAATATTCAAATGCTCATCTGTACTTTACCATATGTTTTTCTATTATCAATCAGATAGATTTTCCTTCACCCTCCAAAAGTTGGATACCCAAAGCCATCCCAGGTCTATTATATTTTGGACACCACTTTTCCACAATTATTCATCACCATACACCTATGCAGACTTCATTGACTCTTTTGTCCATCCAGTCATGACCATGTTGACAGGAAGCCCTCCACCTAGAATAAGTCAAGAAATCAAAAGGGTTCTCCAATTTTCCAAGCAAATTAAGGTGGGAGATTGGTACCTTTACCAAAATCACACTGAAATAAGAATCTATGGTTGCCAACTTGCACCATACAAATTTCCCAAATACCTCCCCATGAGGTTATTTGCTCTAGAGTATTATAGGAAAATAATGAACTCTGATGAATTCAACTTTGTCTCAGCCAAGAAAAGAACTCAGTTCAAAGTCAAAAATTAGTTAGGCCCTTTCATTTGCAATTCTAGAGAAGTAGGGCAAGAAGCAGATCAGATTCTGCAAAAAATTAAGTTCCAAAATAGTTTCATGTGGAGGTATGACTCCCAAGGGTTCATGACCAAGCTAAGACAAAAGGTCAAATTGGGACCTTACATTCATCTCCCCATACCATAGATAGAAAGATGTGCCAATCAATCTGAGTGGTTGGAAAACACTCTCATAGATAGGGATAGTACAAAGGTACATGTTGAAAATACCTTGTTTGATCTAGAGAGACAGCTTAATGAAAACTCATTCCTAAAGGTACCAGAGCAAGAAGGAACCATGAGTACCCCTGCTCTTTTACAGACTCCTTAAAATGAGGAAAAGAATCCCAAGAGGAATAGAGAGGGAGCCTCCAGTTCAGGTATGGACACTTCAAATGTGCAATATGAAGCCAACCATAGCAAAAGGCCAAGGTTCAATCCTGTTTCAGAACAGGAAGACACATAAGGCTCAGTAGAAATAACTAATACTGAGTTAGACATGAGCAAGGGCACAACTCCATCTGGAGAAACACAGGACCCATCTGCATCACATAATTAAATGTTAGAAAGGTAACTCAGTGTAGAAGTCTCCTCATTTAGTATGCCTACTAATAAAGATAGAGATATTAAGGACAGGTTCAAAGAAATCAAAATGAGAAATGAGAAATTGAGGGCACAGTCTTATGCATAGTATCTCAAGCTTACACCTACCAATCAAACCAGGTTGATGTCAACTTTTGACATCAAGGAAGGAAATATGCAAATTTTCTTCATAAAGCCAACTGTGCAATAGCCAAGAACATCAACAAATTTCAAGAAAATTGATTTTGAGGTATTGACAAGGCATATTCATCCCATTGACCAAATTGAATTTCACAAATAGGCTGGAGAAATGATTTACTCCACCCTTACAGGAAAATCCATAGCTGCCCATCAGTTGCAGAATTCAGTGAACAACATTTCAACCCAGTATCAATTGGAAAAGGCCTCCTCACAGGCCAAAGAAACCAGAATCAAGTCTTTGGAAGACTTAGTGATTGAATTGGGACATGATATCAAAGACATCAAAGCTATTGAACAACTAAACAAGAAAAAGAACGATGACATTGTAGCACTCAAAAAGAAATTGAAGATACCTCAACTGCAACATCCCCAAACACAAGAAGTATTGGAAAATCAAACAAGGCATGAAAATTTGATGGACTTAGTCCTTAAACTAAATGATCAATTGAGGGAGACAGAAAAGGAATTGGATAGCTTGATCCAATTAAAGCAAACTAATATTGCCACTACATCAGTGAATGTCATCCCAGCAATCACCATCGTTGTTCCTTCTACATTAGAAACCTCACTGGATCCCACAACTACTATGGCCACAACACAACCAGTTTCCACAGAGTCTACATCAAAAGCAAGTACATCAGGTGAAGAAGCAACAAAGTTGGTTAAAGCTATGGAAGAGATGTCCATACAGGAAACATAGATGAATACACTCAAAGAAAAGGTGACAAGCTTGGAAACTGATTACAAGCTTTCCAAAATCATGCACAAAGAAGAAGTGCAGAAAACTGCCAAGATGAGTGAGAGATTGAAAACCATGGAGAAGGACCTAACACTAAAGGAACCCCTTGGGAAGACTAAGGAACTATTTTGGGACAATATCATTGACTCTGTCAATGATATTTGGCCATCTATTCAGGTGATCTTTTAGCAAATAGATTTGATAAAGATGGCTACAGAAGCCATCCGAAGAGTAAAGGAAGAATTAGGAGAAATGCTAGAAAAAGCTACCAAAATTATCTAGTTTCTTAACAGTAAGAATAAGTATGAGCTTCAAGAATTGGAAATAGAGGACAAAACAGAGACAATTTTTGAGGTGAGAAAGGTTCTCTCCAAGAGAAACTTAATGCTAAACTTGGATGACAAGTGTCACAATATGCATGTAGCCATTGACAGATCTATGACTAAGTTTCAAATTTTGAGAGAAAAAGGGTTACCCAATCCCTTAGTGATAAATGACAAACTCATGACACAAGAGGATCACAACAGCAAAATCAGAGAGCTAGCAAAAGAACAGGTTAATACATCATCAATCAAGGCATTGCCATCAGGAAAAGTACTCTACCAGACATCTGAAAACTTGGTTTACCTCCAGCATGAGGTAGAACACTTGTTTATCAATAAGCCTAATTTTGCAAAATACATCAAGGCAGATGAAATATATAGGAGGATGCTAAAAATCCAATTACCTGATGCTGAAGCATGGGAGAAATTAACTAATTTACTGTAAGAAATATGTAGTAAAAAGGTTAATGTACAGTAAAAGTAAAACAACCAGGTAAAAGGATGAAGACAGATCAACGGATTCAAAGTGGTATCAGTGTCAAAGTGTATTAGATGAAAGCCTAAAGTAAATGAAGCTTCCAACGTGAAAGATCAAACAACAAAGCAACATAAAGGGCTCAAAGCAAAGCATAAAAGCCAACAATACCAAAATAAAAGGGACAACATGAAACAATTCAATAGCTGTCTCTATCTTCTTGCAAGAAGATATTTTGATTTCCTAGATTAAATCTTAAATTAGTGTGAGATATTTTGTAATAAATTTTTATATAGATACTTCACAATTTGAAGTATGTAGTGTGGATTCTATTAGACATTTCTATATACTTTTTTATCAAGAGGACCCAAAACGTTGTTGTATTAGTTGATGAGCCAGCAAGCTAGATTGATTAATTAACATCAGATTGTTCCAAGGATTCATGTGTTGAGCGAATTTCAGACAAGTATTTTCATGTGTTTTTTTCATTTTCTCAAAGTTATTCATAATCTTCTATGTGTTTCAATCTAAATGCTATAACTGGAATAATATTTCAAAATTTGTTTAAATCACACTCTGTTTTAACAGTTAAACATTTGAATGTTTTCTTCTGATATTTAAATTAAAGAATTCTTAATTTCTCTTTGGTTTAGATTGATTTAATAAATAATACAGGTTAAAGGATTCTTAACTGCCCTTTGATTTTGATTACCCTTGCCTTCCTCATTCATTATCTGGGTCTGAGAACCCTTAATCGCTCTCTCAGCCCAAGTGAAACCCTCTCACCCCTCTGTCTCAAACATCTGAAATACACTCTGCTATGTTGCCCTTGAAACATCCCCTTTAGTGAGATTATCCAGCCTTGGTTCCTTATCAGTTGATTTCATAGCCCAGTGGTCTAAAAGGCATCAATTTATCCATTTGTTTAAGAGATCCCACCACCCAATTTCAAACAAAATCAAATACCCCTTGGACAATCATAACTAGCCTAAAACATCTTAACTAAAACAAAGTTAAAATTTAAAGAGAGAGCCCTTTTTGAGCATCAAGAAGGCTAGGTCGTGGTATCCAAAAGCGGATAGTGGTTACCTTTGGTTTTTCCTTCTTATTACTTCAAAGGAATTATCAGAGTGATAATAAGGGGGAAGAGAGAGGATACTTTTAGATGTAAAGTATATATTTATTTGAGCCTTAAGCAATCCAAGCCTCAAGTGAAGTGACATGATTACCACTAGCAAGAGTTGTACAAAGACTAAATGGACACATCATAATGTTCACACACGTGTACATAGAAAATTAGGTTTATGATGCTAGGTAATCATGTTGTGAGTGCACAATAGTGTATACGAATAATGATTTAGTGGTAAATTATAAGCAACTTCAAATTTGGAATAAATAACATTTAACTTGGTTATCTTTGTTTAATGTGTTTATGTATTTATGGTAAAACTAGAAACTAACAATCTAATTTGTTTATATAAACCAACCTAGATCCATCTAAACTCTGGTCTACAAAGCTCCGAGAGAGATCAAATCTCTTGAGTTGCAAACCTCTTTTAGAGTGCAAAAATATTTTATCCCTCTTAGGGCTTGGCAGATCCAAAGTTAAGATGGATCTATGTTGGTTAGCAAGAATCAAGGACGAGTAACATAGTCAAGATAAACATTACATAGATAGTGGTTTCCTACTAGCTTGAAATGTCACTATATAAATCCTATGTGGCCAGATTTAGTGTTGGAAAAACATCTTAACATATTAAACTCCCAATAGTTAAGATAAACATTATATAGATAGTGGTTTCCTACTAGCTTTAAAAGTCACTATATAAATTCTATGTGGCCAATAAATGTCACTATATAAATTCTATGTGTCCAACTTCAGTGTCGGAAAAACATCTCAACATAGTCAACTCCCAATAGTTAAGATAAATATTATATAGATGACTCCCAATAAAAATATTTGATCCCTCTTAGGGCTTGGTAGATCCAAAGTTAAGATGGATCTAGGTTGGTTAGCAAGAATCAAGAACGAGTTATATAGTCAAGATAAACATTACATAGATAGTGGTTCCCTACTAGCTTTAAAAGTCAATTCTATGTGGCCAACTTCAAAGTCGGAAAAACATCTCAACATAATCGACTCCCAATAATTAAGATAAGCATTATATAGATGGCTCCCAATGGAAGCATTACAAAGAGGGCTCCCAAAAGAGCATCATGTCAATAAGACTTGAACCCAGGTGGGAAGATCATCATTAAACCCTTGCAATCACTTAAGATACACCCAATTGACAACCTAGACATTATATTACCCCAATGGAAAAGTCAACAACAAAGTTAATCATTGATCACCTCCAATAAATCAGAGTTACAATCTTTACTAGAACTCTTGAATTAACAAATACATATTTCTTAAAACAATATGTTTCATTTAACAACTATTTTAAGGTTATAGTGAAATTAAGATATTAAATTTGTGGATCACATTTTTTGCTTGTGAGATTAGAGATTCACTTGGATTTGTAAAGATTTACATAAAATTTATATTTTTGTAAGAAGAAAAACATACTTTTAAACATTAAATTAGAGTACTCTCAATAAAATTGAGAAAAAAAATCTCTATGATATATTTATAAGTACAACATCTATCTGCTTCTTTACATCATCTGTCTTTGTCACATTCATCTCCAGACCTTTGAGAGCTATATTGGTCCAACTTAATTGCTCACTAGCCTTTTGGATTCTTCCATCAATTCCTAAGGCATTACATCTTTTTTGACCAATGGGATAGCTTTGGCTGCATTGATATTTCTCCTAAAACAATTCCTTTATATGGGGGAAATGTGGTAGGAGTCTCAATTTGCGACCCATCTAATGCAGTCCATCCATGTTTGTTGACTGTGGTACTGGAGGAAGCACCAGTAAAAACATTTATAGGGGAAATTTTGTCTTTCCAAGAATAGAAAGAAATCCATGTATTGTTCACCTCTATATAATGTTTCCAATCAGCTGCATATTGTCTTTTCTGATCTGGAGTGTATGTTTGGTCAAATTCTTCTGCTTGAGGATTTGTATACAAATCCCAATTAAGCATAGCCTTCATCCATTTAGCGCTGATTTGTGATTTCAGGAACCCATCCATAAGTGAGAAGAACTTGTGCATTTCCATAACTGCAGGTTTCTTACAATCAGCAGGGAGTTGTTTAAACTTACATTCTGGAATCAGATGTGACTGTTCAAGTATTCGTAGACCATATTTGAGCTTTGTTGGTCTCATCAGATAGATCATCTCAGTTAATTTGGGATATTCCTCTTCTACTGTTTGCATCATAAGAACATGGTCTGAATCAGGTTTAGGCTCATGAGGAAACGAAATGTCAAAACATTTGGGATTCGGACATGGATTTACAGAAGTAGAAGGAGGAGCCACACCAGTCCTGGGGTTATGAAATGAATGTACATTTTGTTCAGCTAAGGTAAGCAGATTTATGACATCTTGACATTCTGGACATTTTACTTCTAGAGAAGAGTAATTTACAAGTTGGGCTAACTCATATAACTAATTATGTCTACAGGAAACTGAATAAGAACAAGTTGTATCTACCACAGATGGATCTTTGTAATATTTTGATGATTTACAAGCAATATCAATACCTTGGCGGTCTATGGTAGATCTATAGGGAAAAGAGATAATAGCACCACAAGGGGTTTCAGTAATATTTGTAGAATTAATATTCCTTGGTACTATTGGCTTTGGGTTATTTATCGCCCAATGAGCTGGAAACTGCAAGTCTTTCCATTTGATCAGATGGTGTTCAAATTTTTGATTTCGGGGATCTGTCTTGACAACAACACTGGACTTGGAGTCTCAACTAGGAGTATGACAGATTGCTAGCCATAAAGTATTTGTATGCCTCAAACAGGCCCTAGTCTGGATAGCTACATTGTTTCTCTTTTTCTTCATATCGAAACTTGTTGTTTCGATTTGCAGCTGAAGGATTTCTGCAATGGTTTCGTCATACACATATACAAAGAAATTTGGGTAACAGTCAAAATACACAGGGCCATCAGACAGAGGTGCCACTATTCCACCGATGATGGAATTAGTATATCTATTGTGCTCATGTCTCTAACTGTCTGTATATTTCTCTTTGAAATTTCTGAGGCAGAGTCTGTATATCGCCAGGAAGCCTCTGGTATTACTTGATCTTTTTTATCAGTATATAGTCCGGTAAATGCGATAACAATCTATCTCTGTAAAGAGTTTCCTCTCTCTGTATATGATTTGAGCATCTGAAATAATATGAGTACACAATATTTCTGCCATTTGAGTATCTTTGTGCTTTTATAAAAGTCTGTTGTGAGAGTAGTTCTGTTGAGTCTTCATCCGAAGTTCGCAGGAAGTTTGCCAAAGGATCGAAGGGACACCAAGGCCATTGTTAGTCGTGGAAGTCGTTATGTAGAACGTAAGAGTGTGAAAGATCTGAGAAGGTTCACTACTGGTTCACTAGGAGTTGCATCAACACTAACGAAGAGGCACAGCAAGTCGCAAGCTCGTGACAGGAGCCCCTGCAGCAAGCAAAACAAGAACCAGAGGAAGAACGAGAGAAGAGAAGGAGAGAACAGGAAAATAAGAAGAAACGGGAAGAAGGGAAAAGTCAAGGCACAATGATAGAACAAACAACACCAATACAATTTTATGAGCTAAAAAATCCAACAGCTAAGGAAGAGAGTGAACGGATGCAGGTTCCCTCACCAAATCTAAGCACAAGAACCAAGTCTGGTTAGAGGTTAACATGTACATGGAGAAGCTAAGGTGAGAGGCCACTAGGGATGACTTGGAGCTGAGTGCACCAAACATGCAGAAGCACACTAGTGGTCCTGTCATGGTCTACACCATGTTGTACATGCTTCAGGATGAGATGGACACAGGTTCCAAGACTATATACTTGGACGCTATGGAGGCAAGAGTCCACTATCAGGAAGACACCATCAAGCACTTTGGGGACATCATAGCACAGTACCAAGCTTGGCATCAATATGTGACCAAGAATCATCAAGTGGAGGTTAATGAGCTGGTCTTGCCCCAAACTTCAGGTTTTTAATGTTGTGTCTTGTTAGGATATCTCTAGCCTATTTTGTCTCACATGGGTACATGTGGAAAATGTATATTATTTGTAAATATGTTGTAAGTGAAATTCCAAGTGTCATTAGTGGAATGTGAACAATCACTATGTAATGTAAAGAGTTATTTGTAAAGAAGTTGAAGAGTCATGAGGGTCGTCGAAGAGTCACAAAGGGGAATGTCAAGGGTCACCCCACCCTTTGTTATAAATAGAACCTCATAACTCATAGAATAGGATTTTTGGAGCCAAGCTTTTGGCTAGGAATTTCTTAGAGAAGGCTTGGAGAGTATTGTGATGAGCCTTGGCTTCTCCATAATGTAGAGCGAGTACATCTATTTGGAGGAGCAGGCAGTGTTGACTGTAATGTTCCACTATTGGGGCTAGTGGCTATCAACGGTGTATGTACCAATGGAACTTTCACTTAATAACATAACTGAGCCAACTCGTTTTCATGCATATGTTTTTATTGTAGTTCGATTATTCTGGTTACTTTAGCAATGTATGTTATTTAACTTATGCATTTGTGTATGAACTATTTTGTATGCAATTGTATGAATCATGTTGAAGATGTGTTGTTATATTAACCTGTCACTTTGGATTGTGGACTATTCCACTTCCATCCTGTGATGTCATTCTGCTCATGTGTTCCTTTCAGGTCGCCTACTATTACAGGATTTTAAGGGACACACTTCCTTTTCCCTTCCGTGTGTTCGAACCCCCATGCATCTCATTCGACTCGTTGCAAGGTCACACAATTGCTTCCAACAAAGTTATCATAGTTACCTATACACACTACCGCGGTCAAGGCACTACTTTACTACCCACTACTAGGACTCCTACTCCAAAAAGTCTGAGATCTAGTTGGGACTTATTACTAGGAACATCTCGTGATATGTTGGTGGGTCCAACACTGTCAACATTTATGGAACTAGAAGGAGGGCCAGGTGACAAGTTGAGCCCTCAAAGTTTGTTTTAAATATAAGCACATCATTCATGACTTACATTACAATCTCAACTCTGACGTGTCTTTCTCATGCACATGATTTCGAAGTGTCGGAGGATGTCATCGATGACTTGTTATGAATCAAGTACAACATTGAAGGTGAAGCAGCCATGTTGAGACACGAAGTTGCCTTCTGAGGCTTCTGTGAGAGGAATGAAGTCCCCTTGAACGATGTTGCTTGTGGGTTGTTCGCTTACACGTTCGAAGGGCATGTTGAGCAATGGTGTCACACATTGCCAGCAATCTCTATTCACTCATATGATCACATGATCTAAGAGTTAATACATGCTTTCTATCATTATGAATGTAAAGCACTCAATAAAACAATTCTGAAATTACGAAAAGCACTTGATGAATCTATTATGCAATTTTGGGACCGCTTTTGTAATCTCGCTTTTCAAATCACTGAAGATGAAATTGATTAGAAACTTCTCAAAGAAAGGTTTCAATATCTTCTTCATTTATTTGAAAATATACATGAGTTGGAATCATTTTAACACTTCCCAAAATACCTCAATGTTAGAGCTTTCAAATCTAAGATAGACATGGTTGTTGTCACAAGTGACCCCCCGTCCTCTTCTTATCAAATAGCTCTAGCTCCGCAGGATGAGGTGGGAGAAATTGCGAACCCATCTGTTGAAATCTCACCTCCTCCCACCCCACCTTTTCTCGATATCTACATAGATGTGGATTGCAACCTTGATGGTTGTCACATGGTCTCATCTTCTCAAACTTCGTACTCTGGTTCCTTTGATCCTCTGGATTGTATTGTGTTGTGTTCACCTGTTCTAGACTCCGCCTCTGTTGTTCACAAGGATCAAGTTGTCGACAGAGTTGGTGTTGAGTAGCCAACCTGCATTGTCATTTTTATGAGTATGCGTGGAAATCTGAAGAAGAAATGCATTAAAGGATGACCTCCTTCTATCGTCACCTCATCCTCTTTTTCCTAACATCTTTTGTGATTCTTCCATTTCTTATTTTTCTTGTGAAAATTCATTCTCGTATGTTTCTACTTTCGATCATTCACAAGACACATAGGATGTCATTCTGTCATTTGATTGTGGAGAGGACCAATCTTTCTTTCTGAATCCACCCAATCTATCAACTTTTCTTTCTGGAAATTCAGAGGGTGAAAAATTATGTTTATCATCAACCCCTTTGTATGATTCATCAGATCATGAGGATGTTGATGTACACCTTGAATTTTCTGATCGTGGTCGTCATGATATCTTCACTCACCCATTCAATCACGATGTTGATTCACTTGTTTTTTATCTTTCGAAGTCGCCTGTCTTTCATGATCTACCTATTGATGAAGTGGAAACCCCTCAAGTTGTCAAGACACTTCAACCTAAGCTGATGGTTATGTCAGGTTCTTGTAGCCCTGAGGACAGTTCCACTTCTGATCAGAAATCCATTGAAACACCCCAAGCTCCTAATCACTCTTGTTTACATTGAAAATCAACTTGATCTACATATTCACATCCTCCACCAAAATCTCACAATGTTATCGCTCATGCATTGGAGGATTCATATGTAGCAAGTCATGTTGCTAAGCGAAATTTTTCTTCTTTTTTCATGTTTGCTTGTCTATCAAGATCAAAAGAGTGTGCATGTTTGTGTTTTTCATCTGCGCACAATGTATTGCAACACCATGGTATGTCCATAAAGTCTCTGTCTTGTGCTTTTACTCTTTTATTTTCTGTGGACGCATTCAAACTTCGAGCGTGTTGGTTTTCATTGCTTTATCTTTATTGTTTGTTGGCTTACCTGAATATCTTTCTTGTTAACCATGCCTTCACTTACATGGGCCAACCATTGCACTGGTGGCTACATTGGAAATATCACTTCACGTGAGTAGGCCTGTGCACTATTTAGCTTAGGAGTAGGAATAGTGTTTTCTTTCTTGTTTGCTTTTACTTTCTTGTTCGCTTTGCTTACTTGTTTTGCTTTCGTGTTTCACTGCTTTCCTTTGCTTCTTTGTTTGTTTATGCACCCATAGGGTTAGATTTCCCATGAAACTGTGTTTGGCTTCTTGAGACAAGCGGGGTGAAATACAAGAGGACTTGTACAACTATCAACATTTGTTTTTCTGCTTATTCCCTCTCCTTACGAAGATATTATGCTCTTTCAGTGAAATGGTACCCTGATGGAAAATACGTTATGTTCAGAGTGAGTCTTGGTGAAAACACAACGCTTGCACTTTTAACTAGTACCACTTACTCTAATTGGTTTTCTAAATTTGGTTAACACTTGTCAACTCAATAAACTAGAGTAAGGTGAAGGGGGGAAACCTTAATAAGTATGTCAAAGGTATATATAACATCCTTCTCTAAAGGGATAACCTCTTCTGCTCTCAATAAGTTAGGATCACTCTTCCACCTCCTGAAATAAATAAGTGCCGATACATTGTTCTCTGAAAATGAAAAATGAAAAAATAAAATAAAGGCTAAAGAAAAGAAAGGCTTCCTGTGCAGGGAGGTGAAGCAAGCAACTCAGCCAAGGTATTGTCCAGGCTCGCTGCAGTGGATCAATGCTTGTGTCCCTGAAGTGACTTCGTCGAGGTACTGTCTAGGCTTGCTAGTAGCGAAGAAACACCAAAGATGAAACTTAAACTTTGACAATCTATATTACTTGTGCATTAATATAACCTTCATCCCCAATCAAAACAAATCAGTTGGATTGTCTTGGCATGTGTGCTGATTGATCAAGAGACTGGAAGGGACTATATATTTAACTCAAGCTAATGAAGGAACCATTATGATCAAAGAATCGAACAATACTTCCGGAAGAGTTAGACTCGCTTTACATGAGACAAGGTCCATACAAAGAGTTGGAGTTCTCCCTGTGTGTCGCCAATTTTATAGCAACTACAAACACCCTCCAAAATTTTGCCTTCACTTCATTTTGAAGCCTCCGTACTAAAATATCAGTAGCTTGTCTTACATTGCCCAAGTACTTGTGCTTTAATTGAGTTTTATCTTTTGCTTTACAGCTTGTGTTTTCTTACTTGCTTTGTCGTATAACCACAAGCTGACCCTATGACTTGGTTGAAAACTAGTTCTAGCACTGCCTTGATGATCTATGCAATCCTTGAGGGCAACCAACCTTGCTCTCAGGAAATGTGCAGTGAAACACAACAGTGAGCTTCGGCTCCAGAATTACGCAGACCCAACTGGTAGCTTGTCTTCAAATGAGAAACTACGCAGAGCATGAGAGGCAGCAAGTGAGCCTTCAACTCCAAAATTGCACAGATCCAGCTGACAGTCTGACTTCAGCTGGGAAATTGCACAGAGCCAGCTGATAGCCAGCCTTCAGCTGGGAAATTGCGTAGAGCTTGAGAAATAGCCCAAATCCACCAACCTAGAAATTGCACAAAACCTATTGTGCTCATAAATTACTTAGTGCAAGAAATAGAGAGTTGCTCGGTCCTTCCCAGAACTTCACAATATTTCTAGGCAGTGCATGGAATTTTTCTCGAAAGGAAAGAATCTAAGAGAAAAGCATCCCTAGGAAGCAGGGATCTATTATTAGTTTCTCGAAGGTGACACATTGCCATCTTTAGAAGTTTCTGCCAATTGTTGTTGTTGTCCTTGATCTCAAGCATATGCATCATGAACTCCATTTTTCTCAAATCTATGTAATGGATGCCTCTAGAGCTCACTAATACATTTGATCATCAATATCTAGCTTCCCTAGGAGATTAAGGAGCCTTCATGGAATTATCATCGCTTTTCGGGGTGAGTTTTGCTTTTATCACCTTTTGCTACTTTTTTTGTCGCTTTTGTTTGTTTAGCTTGTGAGAGTGTTGTTTTACTCATTTTCTTGAATGATCGTTGGAGTTTTAACTTGTATACTTTTTGTTTCAAGTTATATATTTCCTTTCTCGTGTCACATTTTTCCTGTTTTTCACCAATGGTCGTCATTGCGGCGACTCCCTTCACATGCTTCATGTTCCTTCAGTTTGGTCCATTGTTGTACTTGTTTTACATGCATACATCTACACTTAATCAGATCTACACTCCTCCTTACATCATACTTAAGATATGATTGTTTGCACACACCCCATGGACATATCTGGGCTCCCCCTAACCAGATCTCACATTTCACTACATGCACTGTGCAATCTGGGAGCTCAAGACCTTTGCCTTGGCTTCTGGAATTATGTAGAGCCTGTCCTGGATTGGCTCAGACTGTGCATTGCACAGTTCCAGGAGCCAGTCTCCAAGCTTGTTCACTGGGACTACGAAATGCGCAATCTCTCCCAGGCTCTAGCCCAGATTGAACTGGGAATTACGCAATTCCAGTCATCAATCTTCCACACTGATTGTTGGGATTGTGTAGTGCGCAGTTCCCATAGTCAGTTAGTCACCCCTTTTCAATCAAAACTGTACATTTCCTCCTATCATATGCCCTGGTTGTTGCTTGATCATGCTGTAAAGTTATATTTTAAGAGATAATATTTGCTTGCACTAAGTGTCCTTTCTATCCCACAGGTACCACACTCGTGAAGTGCTTCTCTCTAGTAGTCATTATACCATGGCACCAAAGAGAGCTGCTTCAAGAGAGACCACTGAAAGCAGTGCTAGGGAAGTAACTGAGCAAGCACTAGTTTACTTGCCAATATATGCAGATGCCCAATTGTTTACAAAATATGAGTCAACACTAACATGGCAACAAGACCAACAGTAGTGGCATAAGGCAACAAACCAGTACAGAATCAGGGAAATAGGAAATTGCTGACATAACAGAGGGAGAACAAAGCTACAGAACGAAAGCGGATTCAATCTTCATGCAAGCAGCTTTGGAAACAAAAGCAAAAGGAAGCAGAGGACACAGACAATAGAGCAGAGGAAGAGAGAAGAGCATAGCTTGCAAGTAGCAGAACTGAGATTATAGCAAGCATAACAAGAACCGAAGGAAGAACGGGAGCCAAGAAGGAGAGAACAGGAAAAGAAGTAGAAAGAGCAAGAAGAACAAAGGCAAGACACAATGATAGGACAAGCAATGCCAATACAATTTTATGAGCCAAAAAATCCAGCAGCTAAGGAAGAGTGTGAATAAATGCAGGTTCCCTCACTAAAGCAAGCATAAGAACCAAGTCCGGTTATAGGTCAACAGGTACATGGAGCATCTAAGGCGAGAGGCCACCAGAGATGACTTGGATCTGAGCACACCAAACATGCAGAAGCACACTGGTGATTTTGTTATGGTCTACAACATGTTGCACATGCTTCAGGATGAGATGGACACAAGTTCCAAGACTATATACCTAGAAGCTATGGAAGCAAGATTCCTCTATCAGGAAGACACCATCAAGTAGTTTGTGTACATCATAGCATAGTACCAAGCTTGGCATCAGTACATGACCAAGAATCGTCAAGTGGAGGTTGTCGAATTGGTCTTGCCCCAAAATTTGGAGTCATATTGTTGTGTCTTGTTAGGCTTTCTCTAGCCTATTTTTTCTCACATGCGTACATGTGAAAAATGTATATTATTTGTAAATATGTTGTAAGTGAAATTCCAAGTGTCATTAGTGGAATGTGGACAGTCACTATGTAATGTAAAGAGTTATTTGTAAATAAGATGAAGAGTCGTGAGGGTATTCAAAGAGTCACAAAGGGGAATGTCAAGGGTCACCCCACCCTTTGTTATAAATAGTAGCTCATAACTCATAGAACGGGCTTTTGGGAGCCAATCTTTTGGCTAGGCATTGCTTAGAGAAGGCTTGGAGAGTATTGTGACAAGCCTTGGCTTCTCCACAACATAGAGAAAGTACATCTCTTTGGAGGAGCAGGCAGTGTTGAGTGTAATGTTCCACTATTGGGGCTAGTGGCTACCAATGGTGTATGTATGGATAAAACTTTCACTTAATAATATAACTAAGCTAGCTCATTGATGAGCCCTAAAAATGGATAATTATATGGGCTCATTCAACCTCCTAATTTGATTTAATCCACCATTCTCATTAGTTTATTGCATGTTTTTTATTATATTTATGCTAATAGAGTGAATTGGGTTAGTCA